>ML663008.1:5475607-5771859 GCA_007570785.1 Antilocapra americana | reverse complement strand
AAGCTGTATTTTTAATGGTCATCTTTGTTCTGTAAAATCAAACACATATTACTTATTTATAAAATTATTATTTGTGATCCTTTCAAATGCCACAGACATCTAGGAAGCATAAATCATTTCCTACCATCTTCTAAAGAAAGCCACCCCACCCCAACTTTTTTTAGATAACTCATGGGGACTGGAATTATTTCTAGGGAGTGACAGTTCATTGGAAAAGACTGCTAGTTTGTATCTGCTCTGTTGAATAAGCTTGGAGTGAAATGAATAAAACTGCTTTAAACTACCTCTTCATAGTTTTAAATTTGGTGTTTCTCTCAAAGAATATGCCAATAAGACTAAGCATTTGAACCATTGTTCTTTGTCTGTTGTCCTTTGTTACCTCCACCCCATTTTAATAGATGCCATTCCCCTCAGCTGCCTGGGTACACGTGGAAGTTGTGCTTAAAAGCATTGTTTAGAAATATCTTTATTTTACTTTTAAAGGTGTTTCATAGTTAGACTGAATAATGATTCCTATGTTGGAAATTCTAGGTTTTAAATAATTTTTTCCTTAAAAATTCTTTTAATTCAAAATTCCAATTTTTTTTTATTTGACCTGTTTCCCCATCCCCTGGAGACTTGCAGGGTCATCCGCTCCACTGCCGCCACAATAAATATTCTAAAACTGCACAGCATGTACATTTAGTAAGAATTATTTTTCATTCATTTTACTGGGGACATTTCAATATAGACATGATGTTCTTCAATTTGGGGGAATGGTTCAGGGATTTTTGTTGTTGTTGAATAATTTTATTTTTTATCATTTTTTTCTCATTTAGTATTAGCTGGATATTGGATCTAATGGATTGATTCCCTAATTTTCATATTTTTTCTGTCCCATAATCCATTTGTTCATTTATTTTCTCCTTTCTTGGGTGCTTCCCTGGTGGCTCAGCTGGTAAAGAATCTACCTGCAATGCGGGAGACCTGGGTTCTATCCCTGGGTTGGGAAGATCCCCTGGAGAAGGGAATGGCTGCCCACTCCAGTATTCTGGCCAGGAGCATGTCATGAACTGTGTAGTCCATGGGGTGACGATTGAAGGTTTCTTTAAATTTTCTTCCAGTTAACCATTTGTTAAATATTTTATTTAGCTATCATAATATTTTTAAAGAGCCATTTCTTACCCTTTGAATGTTTCTCTTTCTATACTGTCTTAGTACAGATAAATGTTATATTGTCTCTTTATTAAGTATTTTAATTTTTTTTTTAAGATTTTATTCTGCCATCTGCATTGTCTCTGCTTTCTCGAACATTGTTTTTTTTCTGTATGCCTGTCTGTCTTCCTTCAAAGGCTTGGTGATCCTTTCTATCCATTGATATTTAAAAGTAAGATACCGGAGTGCTTGCTTCACCATCACATAGAGTAAAAACTGGAATATATAGATAAAATTAGCATGGCCCATACACAAAACCATGAAACATATCTTATTTTTAAAAACCAAACTCATAGATACAAAGAATAGATTGGTAGTTGCCAGAGTCAAAGAGTAGGGGGTAGCAGAAATAGGTGAAGGTAATCAAAAGGTATATACTTCCTGTTATTAAAAAAAGTGAATCATGGGGATGTAATATACAGCATGGGGACTATAGTTAATAGCACTGTATTGTGTATTTGAAAGTTGCTAAGAGAATAGATCTTAAAAGTTCTCTTCACAAGAAAAAAATTTCAATTGTATACGTGGTGATAGATATTAATTTGACTTATATTGTGGTTATTTCCAGATATATGCAGATACTGAATTATTATGTTTTATACCTGAAACTAATATATAATTGTTGCTCAGTGTCCACTGGATTTGGGGTTCAGGACCCCTGTGGATACCGAAATCTGTAGATGTTCAAATCTCTTATAAAATAGTTGCAGTATTTGTATAATAACCTACGTACATCCTCCTGTATACTCTAAATCATCTCTAGATTACCTACTAATACAATATAAATCCTATGTAAATAGTAGACAGTGCATAGCAAATTTAAATTTTACTTTTTGGAATTTTTTTTTATTTCTTTAAAATATTTTTGATTTGTGATTGGTTGAATCTGTGATGTGGAAAACACAGATATGGGGGATTGACTGTAATGTTGTATGTCGGTTATATCTCAATTTTTTTTCAAAAAGTAAAGCACCAGAAAGTAGATAGGTAGGTAGGTATGTATAAGACGTCCTATAGTCTGGCAGTATTATGTTGAGTTAGTGAGCTGTCCTTGGATAGTCCCCAGATACCAGAATCTGAGGGTGCTCTCTTTTGACCTAATTTCTCCAAAGTTTAAAGTAGGGTCCATCAGCCTTTTGATGTGGGCTGGGAATTGAAGCACACAAACCTGAGTGTGTCCTAAAACTAAAGAGTCAGGGGCAGAGGGGAGTGATAATGTTCAGTATGCAAACTTTGATTTGGTACCCTGAATTTTAGTATTAACCACCTTAACTTGAAATGACAGCCTCTTGCTGTATAGTTATAGATACATGGATCTGTGAGTTGAATCAGTATAATTTAAGTGGACGTCTCTATTTGGCAGTATAGTATAGTTTTTAGGAACACTGACTCTGGGCCCAAACTGACTGAATTCAAACTCCAGCTTCATCAGTAACTATATCAATAACGTTGGGCAGGTTGCTTACCCTCTTTGTACTTCAATTTATCTGTCTATAAAATAAATGTAATGTTTTAACCTACCCCATTTAGTTTATATAGTATAACCTCATAGGCTAATGCTGTAACCTGTTTCATAGCATTGTTGAAGATATTGAGGATTTTATTTTCTTTAACATATGTAAAGTACCTAGTACAAAGACTGCTCTTACAAATGTTTGTGATTATCGTTGCTGTTACTATTCTTACAAAGAGGAAACTTGACCCAGTTCTAGTAAGCTGAAAGAAAGGATTCATGTTAGATTTGGCTGCAGAGCATGTAGAAGTGCTATATGAGAATAATAACAATATTAATGCATCTTTTATGTTATAAAATTATGGCAGCCTTTGAATTATGAAGCTGATGATCTGAATGTACTATCCTGTAACTCCACTGTAATCAAATTAATATGATTTGGGCATCAAATAGGCAAATAGATTAATGAATCATGACAATCCATAAGTAAGTCATATTTGCATATTTTAGGTATGATAAGGGATTATTTCAGTTCATCAGTTGCTAACGGTACTCATAGAACTGGCCCTCAATCTGGAAGAAAGTTAAATTGGACTCCTCTCTCATAGCATATTTAGAAGTAAATATCAGATTAATTAAAGATTTACAGGTACAAGTGTTAAGGCATAACTTACATTAACAATCTATTGATAAGGGATATCGTCTTTTAAAAAAACTGAAATCCCAGATGTTGAAAAAATAGTCAAATTTAGTTATATTAAGGTTTTTAGTGTCATAAAGATTTCTGAAATAGAGTCAATAGGTAACAACAAAAAACTAGATTTGGGAAAAAGTATTTGCAGCATATAGAACAAACTGAAGGTTAAATATCTTAATATTCAAAAATTTCTTATAAAGGAATAAGCAAAGTAAATAAGCCATCAGAAAAAAAAAGTGGGCAAAGGATATGAAGAGGGAATTCAAAGAAGACAATTCACTTAGCTAACAAACTTAAAATATGCTTAAACTCTCCAGGAATTCGGGAGATACAAATTAACAGTGAGGAGAAGTTACATTCATCAGACTAGGAAAGAAAAGAGCTTTTTGGTTATATTGGTTGAGGGGATATTTATAAGGTATTAATGAATATTAAAAAGCAAGTGTAGAAAAGGGTGTATACTATGATCTTAGTTTTTATAACAGGAAAAATTATGTTTAAAAACCTATTAATAGATGTGTATATACTGTGTATGCATATTTATATGTATGTGTGTATATAAAAATACATATAATTTTATAAACATGGAAAAAAATGTTAAAAGATATGCATTATTTTAACATGGGTTACCTGGGTAGAGCATAGGGAAAGGAGCCAAGGAAAAAGCTAAAAGAAAAAAGGACCATATGAACAGAATAACTTATTCTTTAAGGATTTGCTTTATAACAGTGTCCTGTGACTATTAAGACAGTCTGAATTAGTGTGAGTGGCAAAGTGTACAAAGTGTAATGCAATCAGAGTCAGAATATCTAGGCTCGTCTAAGCCCCACTGCACATTATTCATATGACTGACCATAATCACATGTTTAAGGTCTCTGGGTCTGTTTGTTATTCTTTTAAATGGAAATATTTGAAACTTACTTTATAGAACTTTTATGTGAATAAATGAGAAAATACATTCTAAAGTAAGTGGAGTAATGCTTATCCTGTAATAGATGCTCTGGAAATCTCCTGTCTCCCTCTTCCTTTTTAAAAATATTTAACTTTCTCAATGTAACTATTAATTTTTAGATTATCTGTGGCAATTCAAGAAGCCACCCAATTAAGAGCAGAACGAACAAATCTGGAGAAACAGACCAGAGCATTACAAGCAAAGTGCAGTGAATTAGAAGATGAGAAATACGAAGCTATTATAAGAGCCAGAAACAGCATGCAACTCCTAGAAGAAGCTAACCTTCAAAAAAATCAGGTAAGAAAATTAGTAAACACGTTTATTAAATCATAATAAGTATATAATAAATAAAACAATGAAATGCTGAACATTCCTCCATGTGACCTGATAGTAAGGGAATCAATAACTACAGAATTAACACATGAAGATGAAATCGCTACACTCACTATTAGTAGACATACTGCTTTCTTGAAGTTAAGACTTAGCATCCTAAAATATGATAGTGTCAGCCCTCTCCTAAAACTTTCATATCAGACTTTTTTTATATCTCCATCCTTGTGTAACTAATCTTCATCCCTGTAGTCTCATACTTAAAAAAAAAGAAAAAAGATCTTCTGAAGCAATTTACTGCAGTATGTATACTCTATATTTTGTTCACTTGAATAAGATGAATCTTATTAATCTTTATTTCCCCTTCATTACCTACATAATTACTCTAATAGAGCAGAAGCTTAATTGACAGAAAGTAAATTTAATTATGAAGATTGTAACTGGAGGCTTTGTGTCACTGTTCTTTCTTTTTTAACCCTCTCACAATTGTGATTACTGTGCTATCACGTATCGTATCTTTTGTCTTTTACCACTTTCATTTAATGATATTTAGTTTACAGAAGTCACAAAATTTGTTTTTAATGTTTCTGGCTCCCTTACATAGATATCATTAAATTATTATTTCATTGAGATAACGTTTATTGAATACCTAGTACATGTATAGTACTCCCCTGAGAAGTAAGCAGAATACAAAGGAAATACTTTGTGTATGTTTTCTTTCTTATGTGATAGAGGGTTTTCCAAGAGAACTATTAAAAACAAAGCAAGCTATAAATTGCATCTCAAGAAGCTACTAGGAAATAAAAAAGAAATAATTATCCAAATCTAAGCTGTGGGAATGCTAAGGTGCTTTTTACGTCTTTCAGATAATATTCCCTTCTGTGATCAGAATTCAGTTCAGTTCAGTCACTCAATTGTACCTCACTCTTTGCAACCCCATGGACTGTATCATGCCAGCTCCTAGAGCTTGCTCAAACTCATGTTCCTCAAGTCAGTGATACCATCCAACCAGCTTATTCTCTGTGCTCCTCTTCTCTTCCTGCCTTCAGTCTTTCCCAGCATCAGGATCTTTTCCAGTGAGTCAGATCTTTGTATCAGATAGCCAGAGTACTAGAGTTTCAGCTTCAGCATCAGTCTTTCCAGTGAATATTCAGGACTGATTTCCTTGAGGATTGACTGGTTTGAAATCCTTGCAGGCCAATGGACTCACAAGAGTCTTCTCCAACACCACAGTTCAAAAGCATCAATTCTTCAGTGCTCACCTTTCCTAATGGTCCAGCTCTCACATCCATACTTGACTAGTGGGAAAACGACAGCTTTGACTAGACGGATCTTTGTTGGCAAAGTAATGTCTCTGCTTTTTAATATGCTGTCTAGGTTGATTATAGCTTTTCTTCCAAGGGGCAAGCATCTTTTAATTGTATGGCTACGGTCACCATCTGCAGTGATTTTGGAGCCCAAGAATATAGTCTTATCACTCTTTCCATGTTTCCCATCTATTTGCCCTGAAGTGATGGGACTGGATGCCATGATCTTAGTTTTTTGAACATTGAGTTTTCATTCAACTTTTTCAGTCTCCTCTTTCATTTTCAAGAGGCTCTTTAGTTCTCTTCACTTTGTACCATAAGGGTGGTGTCATCGGCATATCTGAGGTTATTGATATTTCTCCGTGCAATCTTGATTCTAGCTTGTGCTTCATCTAGCCTGGCATTTTGCATGATGTTCTCTACACATAAGTTTAATAAGAAGGGTGACAATATACAACCTTGACATACTCCTTTCCCAGTTTGGAACCAGTCCATTGGTTTTGAACACTATCTCTTATACAGTGTCACGAACCTAACCTCCATCCATAGTTCATCAGGCACTCTGTCTATCAGATCTAATCCTTTGAATCTATTTGTCACTTCCACTGTAGAATTGTCAGGGATTAGATATAGGTCATACCTGAATGGTCTAGTGGTTTTCTCCACTTTCTTCAATTTAAGTCTGAATTTTGCAATAAGCAGTTCATGATCTGAGCCACAGTCAGCTCCTGGTCTTGTTTTTGCTGACTATATAGAGCTTCTCCATCTTCAGTGGCAAAGAATATAATCAATCTGATTTTGGTATTAACCATCTGGTGATATCGATGTGTAGAGTTATATCTTGTGTTGTTGGAAGAGAGTGTTTGCTATGACCAGTGTGTTCTCTTGTCAAAACTCTGTTAGCCTTTGCCCTGCTTCATTTGTGTATTCCAAGGCCAAGGTTGCCTGTTACTCCAGGTATCTCTCGACTTCCTCCTTTTGCATTCCAGTCCCCTATGATGAAAAGGACATCTTTTTCTGGTGTTAGTTCTAGAAGAAATTGTGTATCTTCATAGAACTGGGCAGCTTCAGCTTCTTCAGCATCAGTGGTTGGGGCATAGATTTGGATTACTGTGATGTTGAATGATTTGGCTTGGAAACGAGCAGAGATCATTCTGTGATTTTTGAGATTGCACCCAAGCACTACATTCTGGACTCTTCTATTGACTTGTGAGGGCTACTCCATTTCTTCTCAGGGATTCTTGCCCACAGTAGTAGATATAGTGGTCATCTGAATTCATCAGTAGTCATCAATGAATGAATGTCTATTAGAACTAGGATGAAAGGCACAAAGTACATAATATTCTTGAAAATTCTTCTAAACACCTAAGTTAACTAGAAAAATTAAGAGCAGAGCAAAATTATTTATCTCCTCCAAAGTTTAACCATATGATTGTTCTTAACATCAGATCACAAAGATGATCATTTTGTGTGGAGCACAGTGGACAGAGAAGGTAGTAGTGATACTCAGTGCTTGTCCATTAAATTTTCTCAACCAGATCTCAAGTCTACAAATTGGACTTGAGTCACAAATTTCATGTTTATGTCTGCAGTGTGTATTAAGTTTCCTCTTGACTCACTGCTTAATTACCAGAGAGTTCCCACCTTCAGTTGCTTGTTCCAAGAAGTCAAAAGTTTTTTAAACCAGTTATACAAACAGGCATGTAAGACAGCTTTAGCACAGTTTTCTTATGAAACTTCCCTTTTCCCATTGTCCCATTCTCCCTGACAAGGTTGTTATATATTAGAATAGCTGTTACTTCTCACTAGCTTACCTATATAAGTGGAAGGAAACTTATTAAAGCAAACAAAAAATAGAGATAGGAATGTGTATGGTATCTTTGGAAGATATTGGATTCAGATCAGAGAACCACTAGTAAGTAATGATACTTAATTAAAAAAAAAAAAGATTGACTCAAACCTAAAATTTTAGGAGTTCCAGGCTCAGGAAGATATTTGAACTAGAGATATAAACTTGGGACTTATCAGCATATAAATGATATTTAAAACCATGAGTTTGGATTAGACCACCAAGAGATGGATCTGAAGAGAGAAAAGGACCAAGAACTAAGTTTTGGGTAGTCCATTAGTAAAGAGATTCAGAAACAGCAATGTAGATTAAAAAAGGAATAATCAGTGAGTTAAGAGGAAAACCAATATTATGATATGCTAAAAGCAAAGTAAAGAAAGTAAAACAAGGAAAAGAAAATTCATTATCTCAAGTAGTGCTTGATAGGTCTCATAACATAATTACTCAGAGGTGACTCTTGGGTTAGCAGTATAGAGATGATGATGAAAGCCTGATTAGGGTGAACATAAGAGAAAGTTTTGGAAATAAGCAAGGGCAGACTTTAGAGAAGTTTTGTTCCACAAGAAAGGAAGCAAATGGGGTGTGACTGACAACAGAACTAGGAATATAAGAGTATTTTTTAGGGGAAATGAGAATGATTGGTTGGTTAGGAATATTATTGAGATGAAGTGGGTGGTATCTACAGAGATAGAGGTATGAGTTGACGAGTGACATAATTTGAATAAAACCAAATAGTGGAAAGGAATAAAATAATAAATTAATTAAATAAATAATAGAAAGGAAAGCCTAAGAGTTGTCTCCAAGAATATAACATTTCTGTTTGATTACTTAAATTTGATCAATTTTACATAGGGAATAAAGGAGAAGACAAATTCAAACATAATTCTAAATTTCCATCTATGGTAACGAGAACCCTGCATGCAAGACAGGAAAAGAAACGCAGATGTATAGAACAGACTCGTGGACTCTGTGGAAGAGGGCAAGGGTGGGATGATATGGGAGAATGGCATTGAAACATGTTAATTATCATATGTGAAATCAATCGCCAGCCCAGGGCTGGTGCACCGAGATGACCCAGGGGGAGGGAATCGGGAGGGAGGAGGGAAGTGGGTTCTGGAGGGGGAGCATATGTAAACCCATGGCGGTTTCATGTCAATGTATGGCAAAACCAACACAATAAAAAATAAATAAATAAATAAATAAATAAATAAATTTCCATCTGTAGGGATCAGAAGAGTGATGATACTAGCTGAAATAAATATCAAAGGAGAATAGTAATTTTTTGGTGAGGACAAGATCAGGTGAGGAAGTTTGAGGAAATAAAATATCATTCATAACTTAGACAAGATCTCCAACTGGAGATGTCTCAGAAATTTCAAATAAGATGTATGCTTTCAAGAAAGTGATTAGTGGACAGGTTTTTACCCTCTTACTATATAATCTTAATAATGATGTGATGTATAACATCAAATTATTTCTGAAGGCTCTGCTTGAGGAGAAGCAAAAACAAGAAGATATAGAGAAAATGAAAGAAACAGTTTCTCAGATTGTGCAAGATGCTGCCCTAAGAACCAGGGATGCGGTAAGGAGTTTTAATTATATTTAAAATTCAAAATTTTACAGAATTTCACAGCTTAAGACTAGATACTACTTTTTTGCCTTATGGACCTAGGTAAGTAATTATCAACTGGTTGTATCAGCTGTACTAAATTTCACATAAAAATCATCTCATGATGGTAGCCCCGAACCTTAGAGCTGGAGCAAAATGGAGGTAGCAGGTAGGGTAAGTGGGAAGGAGAGAGATTTAGACTAGGAATAGAGTGAAGATGAACTCACCTTAAGTATAAAGTCAAGAAGAAGGATCAAAAAGAATCTTGGCATACATAAGCAAACGAAGAAAACCTACTGTTATTTGCAGTATCTTAGAACAAGAGTACTAGAGAAATCTGCTTTAATCTCTTATTTCATTGGTAATGAAGCTTAAACCCATGAGAGGTTATTGATTCACTCAAAATTATATACTAATTAAAGCCAGAACTTAGACTTATACCTTCTCCTTGCTATACTGAGCCCAGGGCTATTCAATCACATCATGCTGATACTGTACAGTTTGTGAATTGCATTATTGTTTACAATTTCATTATCAAAACTAAATCTTGTATTTTCGTGTTAAAAGTAATGAGTTGTTTCTTGGTTTGAATTCTGAGCCTTATGCAAGTTAAAACTGTCTTAGAGGTCCAGTGGCCAAGACTCTGCATTCCCAATGCAGGGGGCCTGGGGTTTGATCTCTGGTCTGGGAACTGGATCCCACATGCCACAAAGACCCAGCGTAACCAAATAAATAAATACAAAAGATTTTAAAAAATAAACTATCTTGGAAATATAACTTTGTGTAAGTATGAAGAAATAGGGAAGATGTAATATTTGTCTTTTCCTCTATTATGAATATGAATTAAGTCATAATTGGTGAGGGTGAAGTTAGGAGTAAGAAACCACAAAAACCCATTTTAAAGATGAAAAAACTAAAAACCAGAGTAGTTAGCCTACTTTCTTAGGGTTCCACCTCTGAGAAGTAGTATAACTGAGATGTTGAGCTCAACTCAATAGCTGTGAGAAATTCTTTATAATTCCCAAATCTGTGAAAATGAAATTGTACAATGAGCACATTTCTCTCTCACCCAGAAAACTTTTAGTGTCTTGCTACGTCCATTCCATGTCTCTTTATGTTCCAGACACACTCTTCCCTTTTGCCACACATTCAGATATAAGCTTCAGGCCTCATGACACTTCATCTTGACATCTGTTTCCCGGGACAAAGGGCATTTTGTTACACAACCACAGCAGTATTACCATATCTTTAAAAAAATTAGTATTATTTCAGTCCACACTCAGATTTCTCTAGAATATTCTTTAAAGCTGTTTAGATTTTAAAGTTCACGATCCAGTCCATGTTTATGCATCATTGTATTTGACTGCCATGTCTCTGCCAGCATGCATGAACAGTTGTGTCCGACTCTTTGTGACCCCATAAACTGTAGCCCTTGAGGCTCCTCTGACCACGGGATTATCCCAACAGGAAAACTTAAGTGGGTTGCCATTTCCCCCTCCATAGGATCTTCCTGATTCAGGGACTGAACTTGTGTCCCCTGCAGCTCTTGCATTGGGGAGCAGATCCTTTGCCACTGAACCACTTAGGAAACCCGCCATGTCTCTGTTCTTGTTAAAGTTGTGTCTGACTCTTTGAGACCCCATAGACTGCGGCAGCCAGGCTTCCCTGTCCTTCATTGTCTCCCGGAATTTGCTCACACTCATGTACATTGAGTTGATGATGCCATCCAACCATCTCGTCTCCGTCACCCCTTTTTCCTCCTGCCCTCAATCTTTCCCAGCGTCAGGATCTTTTCCACAGAGTCAGCTTTTCACATCACGTGGCCAAAGTATTGGAGTTTCAGCTTCAACATCGGTCCTTCCAATGAATATTCAGGGATATTTTTCCTTTAGGATCGACTGGTTTGATCTCTTTGCAGCCCAAAGGACTCTCAAGAGTCGTCTCCAGCACCACAGTTTGAAAGCATGAACTGTTAAGTGTTCAGCCTTCTTTATGCTCCAGCTCTCACACCCGTACATGAGTACTGGAAAAACCATAACTTTGGCTCTTTGTTGGCAAAGTGAAGTCTCTGCTTTTAATATGTTGTCTAGGTTTGTCATGGCTTTCTTTCCAAGGAGCAAGCATGTTTTACTTTCATGACTGCAGCCACCCATCCTCAGTTATTTTGAAGCCCAAGAAAGGAAAATCTATCACTATTTCCACTTTTTCTCCACAGTCAGAGCCTTTAGCATAGTCAGTGAAGCAGAGGTAGATGTTTTTCCAGAATTCCCTTGCTTTCTCTATGATCCAGTGGACTTTGGCAGTTTGATCTTCCCCTGCCTTCTCTATAAACCCAGGTTGTATATCTGCAAGTTCTTGGTTCACGTACTGCTGAAGCCTAGCATGAAGATTCTGAGTGTAACCTTGTTAGCATGTGAAAGGAGCACAGTTGTGCGGTAGTTTGAACATTCTTTGGTATTGAAATGAAAACTAACCTTTTCCAGTTCTGTGGCCACTGCTGTGTTCCCAATTTGCTGACATATTGAGTTCAGTGTTTTAACAGCATCATCTTTTAGGATTTGAAATAGCTCACCTGGAATTCCATCACCTCCACTAGCTTTGTTCGTAATAATGCTTCCTAAGGCCCACTTGACTTTACACTCCAGGATGTCTGGCTGTAGGTGACTGACCATACCATCATGGTTATCTGGATCATTGATACTTATTTGGTATAGTTCGTCTGTGTATTCTTGACACTGCTTCTTAATCTCTTAATCTGCTTCTGTTAGGTGCTTACTATTTCTGTTCTTTTTTGTGCCCATCCTTGCATGAAATGTTCATTTTGTATCTCTCATTTTCTTGAAGAGATCTCTAGTCTTTCCCATTCTATTGTTTTCCTCCATTTCTTTGCATTGTTCATTTAACAAGGCTTTCTTATTTCTCCTTGCTCTTCACTGGAATTCTGCATTCAGTTGGGTATATCTTTCTCTTTCTCTCTTGATTTTCACCTCTCTTCTTTCCTCAGCTATTTGTAAAGCCTTCTCAGACAACCATTTTGCCTTCTTGCATTTATTTTTCTTTGGGGTGGTTTTGGTCACTGCCTCCTGTACTGTGTTGCAAACCTCCGTCCATAATTCTTCAGGCACTTCGTCTATGAGATCTAATCCCTGGAATCTATTCATTATGTCTACTATAAAATCATAAGGGATTTTGTTTAGGTCATACCTGAATGGCTAGTGGTTTTCCCTACTTTCTTCCATTTAAGCCTGAATTTTGCAATAAAGCTCCTGGTCTTAGCCAGTCAGCTCCCCATGTTGTTTTTGCTGACCATATAGAGCTTCTCCATCTTCAACTGCAAAGAATATAATCAGTCTGATTTTGTTATTGACCACCTGGTGATGTCCATGTGTAGAATCATCTCTTGTGTTGCTGGAAAAGGGTGAGAGTCTGTCTTCTATTAAGCCAGAGACATTAAGGAAATTTGCATTAATGTAAAATAACACCACTTTTCTAAATTTTTTTTTAATTTTTGGAAAATATACATATTTTCAAAAAAGTATCTTTTTTTATGTTAACCTGTGACAACTTTAGTTCCTTTTACTTATAAGGGATTAATAAGTAAATATTTTGAAATTTTGTTTTCCTTTCTAATATGGTAAATTTTAATAGAGAACTCATTGTAAAAACAAAAATCCTTGTTTTTACCATATACAAGAATCTTAAGGCAGGGAATTTAACAATCACTGACCTTTAGGATTTAACATCTTGTTCATTTACTTTCACTGTCATGACAAATTCTTGACTCTTCAGTACATTACATGTTTATCCTTTATGCCTTAAAATTATAATTTTATTTTTAATCAAAATTATTATTATACATGTTTTTATTAGATGTTAATTATTTTTGTTGTAGACTTACCTCATAAGTATCTTACTTTACAGATTATAAACACAAGAAAACAATATAATGTACAGATTTCTCAACTAACAGAAGAACTTTCAGCCCTTCAAATGGTATGTTAGAAAACTATGTTGACATTTTCTTTTGAATATTGCTTATTTTAAAGGTCAAGATCATGTTATTGAGCATCCATTTATTCAGAAGATAGTTATTAATGCAGGGATTGAGGTAAATGCTAGGAAAAGAAAAATCAAGATAAGCATACTACCTACAATCTTGGAACTTATGGTCTGGTAAGAAAGATGGATGACATTTATCACATTTTACTATGATTACATTTTTTGGATAAAGAATGCACAGGGTACTGCTGCAGCATCCAGGTATAGTTGCTGCCATGTGCTGGGTTCATTTGAGAGGTCAGAAAAAAAGAAAGTATACATAGCAGTGGGAAGGAAGAAAAACAGTCTTCCAAAAAGAAATGAGTAATGGGGGATGGGCAGGCAAAGAAAGAAGAGGAAAGAGTACTTGTGTGACTCGAGGTAGGATTAAATATATACGTTTAACTCGAAGATGTGATGAAGTAGAATTTAATAACTTTGCTCACAGGGGCATAAAAGTAAAACAATTTTTTGAGATTAGAAAGACTGTCATTTCCAGTTTTGCAAACTCATCTTTTCTGAATCTCTATGTCATTTTTAATCTTTCTTAAAAAATTTATCAATGAATTATGTCTTGTAATAAGTGTAAGACATTACGTATGCCTTCTTTTCTATCTCCTCATCTTCCTTCTTGCTCCCCTGCCGCCTCATATTTGTCTTTCTCCATAAGTCTTTATCTTTCCAAGTAGCTTGTAAGTACTTCACAGTAGCAAAGTCTTATGCTTTACTTTATTTTCTCCATTACTTAATATAGTATTTTGCACAATATATTTTCAATAAATACTGACTAATTGATATTTAAACACCTCTAAAAGAATGATCATGTTTTTCTACATTCTAGTCTAGGATTATTTAATAGATGTAAACTCTGGAGAGATAAGAACATTATTTCTTTCTATTTAGAAATAGATACTATATAAAGTCTGCATAGATTTTAAAAATAATTAATAGCTGTGTAACAATCAGAGCTATATAAATTCACTTTAGAGTAAAAAAGAATTATAATTTCAATGTGTCATAAGAGATGCTTCTTAGGATTTATAGTAAAGCATTCATAACTCATAACTAACTGGATTTTTCTAAAGATATTAAATATTATCTGATGTCATATTGGTTTGGTGAAAAAACTGTACTAACTGGAGTTTTTTGAATATTAAGCACTTAGAAGTAAGCTTGAAGTATGATATGTTCAACTACTTTAAAAAGCACATTTTCTCGGGAAACTCAGACTGCAGTTTGATGTGTAATAACCTGATGCTGACTATTGATTTCTATTCTTCATTACCAGTTTTACCCTTTATACTATAAAGATGAAGTTAAGGAGGAAAGTTAACCATATTTTAGCTAACCCAACCTAAGTTATGCTTGCAGGAAGGAGAAAATCTTATATTTTAGGGTATTGTGCAGATTTTTTGGATAGACATCACTGACTCCATATACATGAGTTTGAGCAAGCTCTGGGAGTTGGTGATGAACAAGGAAGCCAGGCATACTGCAGTCCATGGGGTTGCAAAGAGTTAGACGCAACTGAACTGAGCTGAAGAAAAGACCAGAGCCAGTTTTTTCTCAAGCCATGTGCCCCCTTTAAAGAGCAGTGTAACAGTTTCTCTTGAAATACTCAAAGTTTTACTTCTGCCAAGTAGCAGAGGTTTTTGTTAATCTATAGCAAATGAGGGAGAGGATTGATTATAAATTCACAAATTCATAGAAGTAAAATGAGACATTCATTATGATCTTTTTTAGATCCATGATCATGACCTATATGATAATCAGTGTGATACTGATTCTTAATATTTGTTGAGATTATCTTTATGATACGCTATGGGGATATGATTTTGAAAATACTCCACGAGTACTTGAAAAAATTTCTAGTATCATTTGTTAGTTTCTTGTCCAAAAGGTAGGAATATTGGTGGTGATTAACAGCAGATATCTGCAAAAATCTTTTAATAGTAATTTTAAATCTTCACTTAGGTATTTAGTGCATTTTAGATAGAAATTAAAAGGTTTTCCACTAAATTCAGGAACGCACCATGAATGTCCCCTCTCATCACTGCTTTACAACATCATACTGGAAATACGAGCTAATGCAGTTTGACACCCTCAAAAAAGGAAATAAAAGGTATGCAGACTGGGAAAGAAGAATTTGTTTGCAGATAACATGACTGTCTATGTAAAAAGTCCAAAAGAATAAAAATTAAAAAAAAAACAAACAAAAACTTGAACCAAAGAATTGATTTTAAAAAGGTTTTAGGCTCAGCATGACATGATACTCTACACAGAAAACCCTAAAGGTAGTATCAGAAAATTACTAGAGCTAATCACTCAATTTAGCAAAGTTGCAGTTTACAAAATCAATACACAGAACTCACTTGCTTTTCTATATACTAACAATGACAAACCAGGAAGAGAAATTAAGGAATTAATCTCATTCACCATTGCAGCAAAAAGAATAAAATATCTAGGAATAAACTTACCTAAGGGGACAAAAGAACTATACACAGAAAAGTATAAGACACTAATGAAGTAAATCAAAGATGACATAAATACATGGAGAAATATTCCATATTCCTGGGTAGGAAGAATCAATATTGTGAAAATGACTATACTACCTAATGCAATCTACAGATTCAATGTGATCCCTATCAAATTACTCATGGCGTTTTTCACAGAACCAGAACAAAAAATTTCACAATTCATATGGAAACACAAAAGGCCCCAAATAGCTAAAGCAGTCTTGTGAAAGAAGAGTGGAGCTAGAGGAATCAACCTTCCTGACTTCAGATTAAACTACAAAGCCACAGTCATCAAGACAGTATGGTACTGGCACAAAAACAGAAATATAGACCAATGAAACAAGATAGAAAGCCCAGAAATAAACCCATGCACCTATGAGTACCTTATTTTTGACAAAATGGCCATCTTGAAAAAGTCTACAAACAAATGCTGGAGAGGTGTGGAGAAAAGGAAATGCTCTTGCACTGTTGATGGGAATGTAAACTGATACAGCCACTATGGAAGATGATATGGAAATTCCTTTAAAAACTAGGAATAAAAGCACCATATGACCCAGCAATCCCACTCCTAGGCATATACCCTGAGGAAACCAAAACTGAAAAAGACATGTATCCCATGGTTCATTGCAGCACTATTTACAATAGCTAGAATATGGAAGCATTCTAGATGTCCATCAACACATGAATGGATAAAGAAGTTGTGGTACATATACACAGTGGAATATTACTCAGCCATAAAAAGGAACACATTTGAGTCAATTCTGATAAGGTGGATGAACCTAGAGCCTATTATACAGAGTGATGTAGGTCAGAAAAAGAAAGATAAATATCATATTCTAATGCATATGTACACAATCTAGAAAATGGTACTGAATAATTTATTTATAGGGCAGCAGTGGAGAAACAGACATAGAGAATAGGCTTATGGACATGGGGAGAGGGGAAGAGAGGGTGAG
Source organism: Antilocapra americana (assembly GCA_007570785.1). Classification (NCBI taxonomy): domain Eukaryota; kingdom Metazoa; phylum Chordata; class Mammalia; order Artiodactyla; family Antilocapridae; genus Antilocapra; species Antilocapra americana. Next base: position 5,754,958 of record ML663008.1, on the reverse strand, counting down.
ATGTATGGAAAGAGTAACATGGAAACTTACATTACTGTATGTTAAATAAATAGCCAACGGGAATTTTTTGCATGGCTCAGGAAACTCAAACAGAGGCTCTGTATCAGCCTAGAGGAGTGGAATGCAGAGGGAGATGGGAGGGAGTTTGAAAATGGAAGAGGAAAAAGAAAGGTTTTATGCTACAAGACTAATGTACAGAAGTCAATTGCTTTCCTCTGACCATCAATGAGCACTTAGAATTTGAAATTAAAAACATAATGTCCTTTATACATTGTCATTTATATAAGTGCCCACAATATTAAATCAGTTCAGTTCAATCTCTCAGTCATGTCTGACTCTTTGCAACCCCATGAGTTTTAGCACACCAGGCCTCCCTGTCTATCACCAACTCCCGGAGTTTACCCACACTCATGTCTGTAGAGTCGATGATGCCATCCAACCATCTCATCCTCTGTCATCCCCTTCTCCTCCTGCCCCCAGTCCTTCCCAGCATCAGGGTCTTTTCCAATGAGTTAATTCTTCACATGAGGTGGCCAAAATTTTGGAGTTTCAGTTTCAACATCAGTCCTTCCAATGAACTCCCAAGGACTGATCTCCCTTAGAATGGACAGGTTGGATCTTCTTGCAGTCCAAGGGACTCTCAAGAGTCTTCTCCAACATCACAGTTCAAAAGCTTCGATTCTTCGGCGCTCAGCTTTCTTCACCATCCAACTCTCACATCCATACATGACTTCTGGAAAAACCATAGCCTTGACTAGACGGACCTTTGTTGGCAAAGTAATGTCTCTGCTTTTTAATATGCTATCTAGGCTGGTCATAACTTTCCTTCCAAGGAGTAAGTATCTTTTAATTTCATGGCTGCAGTCACCATCTACAGTGATTTTGGAGCCCAAAAAAATAAAGTCTGACACTGTTTCCACTCTTTCCCCATCTGTTTCCCATGAAGTGATGATAGTTAGATGTAAATCTAACAAGTATGAGGAAAATTACAAAACTATGATGAAAGATTTCAAAGAAGTAAATAAATGAAAGTAGCCCATATTCATAGAAGATACAACACTATCAAGTTGTCATTTCTTCCCAACTTGAACTAAAGAGTTAGTGCAAGCAGTGGAATATTGTTCAGCACGTAAAAGAATTGAGCTATGTCACCATGAAAAGATACGGAAGAAACTTAGATGCATATTACCAAATAAACTAATCTGAAGAGGTTACATACTATATGATTCCAACCATATGACATTCTGGAAAAGCCAGACTATGGAAACAGTTAAAAGATCAATTGAAATTCCAGCATATTGTTTTGTGAATATTGGCAAACTGGTTCTTAATTTTATATGGAAAAGCAAATGACCCAGAATTGCCAATACAACATTGAAGAAGAACAAGATCAGAGTACTGACACTGGACCACATTTCCAGTGTGTGTGTGTTCAGTCACTCAGTTGTGTCCACCTCTTTGCAACCCTATGGACTGTAACCCTCCATGCTCCTCTGTCCATGGATTTCCCAGGCAAGAATACTGAAGTGGGTTGCAATTGTCTTCTCTAGACTGTCTGTCTGACCCAGGGATCGAACTCACGTTTCCTGCATTGGCAGGCTGATTCTTTACCACTGAGCCACCTGGGAAGCCCCTTGACTTACTCTAAACCTATAGTAATCAAGACAGGGTGATATTGGTGAAACAATAGACAAACGGATCAGTGGGATTACCCAGAAATTAGCCAACGTAAGTACAATGAGTTGATCTTTGACAAAAGAACGCAGACAATACAATGGAGCAAAGATAGTCTATTTTAACAAATGATGCTGGAACAGTTAGGCATCCACATGAATGAATCTAGATACAGACCTTACACAAAAATTAATTCAAAATGGGTCACAGACCTAGGTGTAAAATGCAAAACCATGAATCTCCTAGAAGATAGGAGAAAATCCAGATAATTTTTAGTTTTGCAATGAATTTTTAGATACAACACCAAAGGTATGATCCATGAAAGAAATAGCTGGCAAGTTGGACTCATTAAAACTAAGTTTCTGCTCTGTGATAAACAATATCAGGAAAATGAAAACTGGAATCAGAAATGGGGAGAAAATATTTACAAAAAAACATCTAGTAAATGACTGTTATCTAAAACATACAAAGAACTCTCTTAAACTCAACACAAAAGAAAACAAAAAACTTGATTAAGAAATGAGCCAAAGACCTTAGCAGACAGCTCACCAAAGATTTACAAATGGCAAATAAGTAAACTAAAAGATATTCCAAATCCTATGTGCAAATGCAAGTAAAACAATAATGAGATATCCTCAGGATACCAAAGAAAGGCTAGATAAACCTGTTAGAATGGCTAAAACCCAATGCTACCAAGAGAAATAAGAACTCACATTCTCTGCTCACAGGAAATCAAAACAGTACATCCACTTTAGAAGGCCAGTTTGGTGTTTTCTTACAAAAATAACTTTACTCTTACCATAGGACCCAACAGTTGCATATTCCTCTGTATTTAACCAAAGGAACTGAAAACTTACGTTCACACAAAACCTATACATGTATATTTACAACAGCCTTTTTCTTTGCCCAAACTCGGAAGCAACCAAGATGTCCTTCAGTTGGTGATGAATAAACTATAGTAGATCCAGAGAGTGGACTATTGTTCAGCACTTAAAAGAAATAAGCTATGTCACCATGAAAAGATGGAAGAAACTTATATGCATATTACCAAGTGAAAGAAACTAGTCTGAAAAGGTTACATACTATATGCTTCCAGCTACATGACATTCTAGAAAAGGCAAAGTATGGAGCCAGTAAAAAAGATCAGTGGTTAACAGGGCTTAAGAGAGATGAGTAAGCATAGACAAAGCATAGAAAATTTTTAGACCACTGAAACTATATGATACTATAATAGTGGATATATGTCATTGTAAATCTTTACAAACTCACAAAGTATGCTGTACCAAAGTTGAACTCTAAACTATGGACTCTAGGTGTTAATGTTGTGTGATGTATGTACATCATTTTTAACAAATGTACCACTACCATTGCAGGATGTTAATAATGGGAGAAGTTACCTATGTATGGGGAAGGAAGTATAGGGAAAATCTGTAACTTCCCCTCAATTTTGCTGTGAATCTAAACTGCTCTAAGAAATAGTCAGTTAAAAAATTACATGAGATGGGTATGAACATAGGCAAAATCCCAAATTTCATACCACAATACTAGCTTTTGATAGATTAGCAACTTACTACATGAGTATATCTTACACAGTAAGTTCTCTCTTAATAAAAGGTAAATTTTAGATTAATTATCTGATTCATTTTAGAAGCCTTAAAAACATTTTTTAAGCTTTTTACTTTGTATTATAGTTTCAGGTGAACAGGGAAAGGACTCAGCCATAATGTACATGTATCCATTCTCCCCCAAACTCCCCTCCCTTCTAGGCTGTTACATAACAGCGAGCAGAGTTCCATGTGCTATACAGTAGATGCTTGTTGGTTATTCATTTTACATGTAGCAGTGTATGTTGTACTTCTGTAAAATATAATTATGATAAAGATAATTGAGTATTAGCAGTGTGTTGTCAGCAAAGCAGGTTCATTGTCAGCAAAGCAGGTTCATTCGTAGCATAATGGTAGAAAATAACCAAACCCATTCTCAAAACTAGAGAACAGCTGTGAAGAGCCAGTTAGAATGATTGTTCTTAGTTTCAGTCTCATTTGCAAAACTGTAAATTGTATTGACTGTTGGTTAGCTTGTTTGATTTTACTGATTAAAATCTTTCAAGCCAGTAATCTGGTACTCTGTGACCACCCAGAAGTGTGGAGAGGAGGGGACGTGTGTATACTTATGGCTGATTCCTGTTAATTGTATGGCAAAAACCAATACAATATTATAAAGCAGTTATTCTCCAATTAAAACTTAAAAAAAAAAACTTTCAAGCCAGAAATCTTTTCTGTTCATGTTAATAAAATGTTTTACCATATTAATGTGCTGTTTACAAGTTTTGCAAAAGAAAATTAACCATTCTAGAATTTATATATCCCATGTACATTTTAGGCCAGAGGTTATCCCTATGATGCTGTGCCACAGTCTAGTTCTGTTAACCTTTTTAAAATATGTGATAAGAGTATATGAAAAGGGAAACTGTAATATGAGAAAGGGGTTTCATTTATTTCTCCCTGGAATCCATCAACCTCTGTATTCCATCTAGTATGTTTACCTAGAACTCCGTAGCTTTCTATACCAGAGTTGATTTCTGAAATCCTGAAATAGGTAGCTTTTGAAGATTGACCTTTTTTAAAAAAAAAAAAATAATGAATATGGTCTTCTTATATAGATAGGGTAAGTGTGATATTTCTATTATAAACAAATTGTTTTCTATTTTCCCCCATTTTTCTTAATATTTTACATACATGTTTATTTAAAATATGATTTGAATTTATAGGAGTGTGCTGAAAAACAAGATCAAATCGAACGAGCCATCAGGGAGAAAAAAGCAGTGGAAGAAGAATTAGAAAAGGTAAAAAGAGAAAGGAAAAAATAACTACCTAAACCCAACTGCAAATATTCAACATTACTGTCTGCTTTCATCATACTATCTACTAGCAACCCCTATGTTATAAGTATTCTCCTGGTGAGTTCTTTTATTTGCTTGGAATATTTTCAGAATCTGCATTTGAATACTGATATTACCTATATACATTTCTTTAGAAGAGTGGCCACATTTTTTTTTAACTTTTTTATGATGTAGCTGTATTCCTTGCTTAGACCACATCCCAATATTAAATTTTATTTTGTCTTTCTTTTTTTAAAATTTCTGCCAACTTTTACTGGGTTGATGCCATCTGTAAACATAGCAGGTATATATAACCAAAAAATTATAAATTGCTATGATTTTTACCTTTTGAAAGTACAGATTTTTATTCATAGTTGGGAAAGAATATTTACCCCAGTGGCATTTGAGAAAAAATGTTGTAAGAAATCCATAGTTTAAAATGTACTTCTTACTTAGATAACTTGTTTTTATTAGCAGTAAATATTCCACTCTTTTAAAATACGTTGTGGAGAAAAAGGCTGCTGAATTTGATTCAGCACATACTGTTTTTTAGGTGCTGCATTAGGAACTTTCATAGAGAAGTTAAGTAACTTGTCCGATGTTTTTTAAAAGAAAAATAATAAATGGTAGACTTAGAGTTTGAGTTTCAAAGAAGAGCTATATAGCATCAAAAACATGTGATGTATCTATATTATTGACATAAAAAGATTATGAGAACATCAGATAGTAAAAGAGTAATTTACAAAGCAGAATATAGTATATAATCCCATTTGTGGGGGAAAATAAGACATATGCATGTCATGTTCAAGATAGGCTGTTCATGGTCACCACTCCTGCAGGATTGATCCCTTCTGAGTTCCCCTCTGTTGTGGAATAGGAATAGGTCCCATTTAGATTGCCACCTGCCGGCAGGATTTGGGATGAATTTTTTAATATCACATGGCATAGGTTAAAGAATAGGCTTTACTGGGGAAATGTAAAACCTATGAGATTAAAGGCAACAGGTAAAGAAAAGTCACTGCTTTCTCTTTTTCCACTGTTCTACAGATAGGTATGCTATAGTCAGAATGAATAACCACTGGTTCTGAAGTACAGGTGTGTATTTTAGTAGCAGGACATTGACATGCTGATACTGTCTTTTTGTAGAGCAGGAGTAATAAAGCAGTCTGGTCAGTGGGAAAAGACACAGGTAACTTGGCCAAACAGTCTGAATTTGAAGAGCACCTCTGTATAGGGTTCGTCTGAAAGTGTGAACTGCCTCACATCTGGAGACGTTGCAGTTCATGGAATGTTATAGCCTCTGTGTCACAGGTGGAAAGCTTAGTCTCATAGGAAGCAGAACTTGGCTATAATCACTTCTCCTGGGGAAGGGGAAACCCCCATTTCAGCTAGATCAGGGTCTGGTTAACCTAGAGTGAGATTCTGGAGTCACTTTTCACATAGTCCTCACTGCACCAGAGCATGTATCTGTACTCTTGAATATAGCAATACAGAATTGTCCTGAAAGTGTTCATCAAAGAATCAAAGCGGTTATCTCCAAGTGGTAACATTTAGAGTATTTTTTAATTTCAGCTATTTCTATTTCTTACTAGCATATTAAAACTATTTGAATAGTACAGTGAATAACTTTTATAAATAAGCAATTATTTTGTATGTCAGTTTTCAGCATTTTATTTTGAAAATATGAGGCAACCAAAATTAATTATCGATGTGTTTTAATGTTATAGTGAGAATAGATGAACACATCATGAGTTTTTATTTCTTATCATTTATTTCAGTTTCTAAACTGTGTAATTTCTTGATAATTTCTTTCTACAAAGTAATATACATATAAGCCTCTTCTGCAGATTTACCGTGAAGGCAGACTAAATGAAAATGATTGCAGAAAACTAGAAGAAATGCACCAAAGATGCCTGGTTGCCGAGCGTTCAAAAGATGATCTTCAGCTGAGACTTAAGACAGCAGAAAATAAAATCAAACAACTTGAAATAAAGTAAGTTATTCTTCTGCATTTTCAGAATTCATACAATTTTTGACAGATTTTTTTAGTTTTTATAGGAGTCATAATTATATCTTATGTAGAAAAAAACCTTTTAGCACTGAACAGAATTCTTTTTAAGATTATTTTTGAAAGCTAATCTCTTCAGAAAGAAGAGATACAGTACTGAACCATTTTATTCTAAATTTCTTGTTTCTGGCAGTTAAATAGGATGTTCATATGATCTTTTTTTTCATATTGACTATACAGCTCTTACAGCAGCTAGTTTATAATTACTGCTTTTATACTCAGCTTAGAGGTATTGAAGATCCAATAATAATCTATCATTTTTATTTATTGTATTATCTGTTAAAATGATAAATTTATAATCTGGCATATCCATTCTGAATATTCCTCTACCTTATCCCCATCCAGAGTGTTACTTAATATAGTAAAACTGAAGTTGCATGAAATTTCAGTCTCTGTTGTAGGGTATGTTTAATGTATATTTTAAAAATAAAGAGGAATGATATCACCACTATGGCAGAATAGGAGATCCCAGCCCATTTCTCTCACAGAAACAAATATTTAACAAGCATCCATAGACAAAAGTGTCTTTAGGGGAGCACTGAGATCCATGCAGAAGTTGTAAAACCCTGGGGGAGCCCCAAAATGAGGAGGCAAGCCTGTGTACCAGTGGCAGGCCCTCCAACTGTGGTGTCATCTGTGAACTCAAAGCAACCCCATCTTCCTGTGGACGTGGCTCTAGCCCTGCTTGCCCAATCCTGCACCTAGCCCCTTCCCAAGGAACCCTTCTGGGTACTCTTCATCAGTAGGCCTGCTGACCTCAGACCTGACTGTGGCCCCCAGAGCACTCCTGTTTACCCAGCCGCAGTTCCACTCTCCCACAGCTTGATGTAATGCTGCCCCCCAGGAACCAGCCCAGTAACCAGACAGGAGCACCAACAGACCCAGGGGAAGCCACACCTAACTGTTCCCCCGGTAACAAGTCTGCCAGTCATTGACGTGACTGCAGATCCAGCAAAAAGCCACACTACATGAATCCAACCCCATTCTACCACAATCTGAGGCAGTCTTACATGGCCAGGAATTCACCCAAGGCAAGCAGAAGCTAATGCCTGTAGATGCCCCCATTATTGGACTGCCAACCTCAGACTTTACTAAGATCCCTGAAGCAGTCTGTGACCCAGCTCTAGTTTCACTCTACCACAGTTGAGAAGCAGTTTGGCCTGCCCATAAACCAGCCCGTGACATGATAGGAGCACCTTTAGAATCCTAGTAGGCATAACATCTGACTGCATCCCTGGTTACAGATCTGCCAGTCATCAACCTGGCAACAACCACATGACATGGTCTCAGTTCCACTTAGCTGAGAACCAGAGTCAGTCCCATCAGTTCTGGGGACAAAGCAAGAAAAGGACGTTAGCTGCCAAAACCAGTCTAAAGACTGGAAGAGGAGTCTGCTCTTTAAAATGCACAGATAGCAACAAAGAGCCAAGCAAATGTGACACCACCAAAGCAAACTAATAAGACTCTAGTAATCAACCCCAAACAAATGGGGATCCATGAACTTCTCAACAAAAAACTAAAAATAATTGTCTTAAGGTAGCTTGGTGAATACGGATGGTTAACTAAATGAAATCAGGAAAAAAACAATACATGGATAAAATGAAAAATTTAAGTGAAACCATAAAAAGAGAACCAAACAAACCCTGAAGTTAAAGAATACAAATGAAATTCAATAGAACACTTTATCAGCAGACGTGATCATGTAGAAGAAAAATCAGCTAAGTCAAAGATTGGTCACTTGAAATCAATTCAGTTAGAGGAACAAAACTAAAAAGAATGAAAAAGAGTGAAGAAAACCTGTATGACTGTGGGACACCTTGAAGTGAATCAGTATTCACATTATGAAATGCTGGAAGGAACAAAAATGAGAAAGGGTAGAAAGTTTATAAAAAGAAATAACAGAAAACTTCCCAAATCTGCAGGGAGTAATGAATTAACATCCCGATCCATGATGCCCAAAGAAGCACAAATAGAGTGAACATGAAGAACTTCACTTGACACATTATAATCAAAATGTCAGAAGTCAAAAAAAGAGAACTTGAAAATAATAAGAGAAAAGGGACTCGTCACATACATGGGACTCCCCAACCCCCTGCATAAATCTGTCAATGGATTTCTCAGAAGAAATCTTGCAGGCCAAGAAAGAGTGTGGCACAGTATATTCAAAGTGCTGAAAAACAGCTGTGAACCAGAAATACTATATCCCACAAAGCTGTCCATCAGAAACAAAGTAGAGATAAAAACTTTCCCAGACAAGCAGAAATTAAAAGGAAGTTCATTACCACTAGACTTATTATGCAGGAAATGATGAAGGGAGTTTTTCAAGTTGAAATGGAAGGACACTAATTAGCAAATAAAAACATATGAAAGTATAAACTTTTAGTGGTAAAGGTAAATATATAGTCAAATTCAGAATACTCTAGCACTGTAATGGTGGTACATAAATAATTTTTAACTCTAGTATAGAAGTTAAAAGATAAACATTTTAAAATAACAATAGGTACAATAATGTGTTAATGGACACATTATATAAAAAGATGTAAATTGGACACCAATAATAAAAAATATGAGAGAAGTGAAATTATAGAGATTTTTATGTAATTGAAGGCAAATTATTACCAGCTTAATATAAACAAAGATGTTTCCTGTAAGCCTCATGCTAATCAACAAAGAAAAATGTGTAATAAGTATACAAAAAATAAAGGAATAAAAGCATAGTACAAAAATCAACAAGAAGGCAACAAAATAGAAGTGAAGGAACCAAGGAACTACAAAATAGAAAACAGTTGACAAATGACAATAGTTTTATGTCCTTATCTACTAGTAATGACTTTTAATGTAAGTGGATTGATTTGCCAGTCAAAAGACATAGGCTCAGTGGATTAAAAGTCAAGTTCCAACTGTATTCTGCATACCTAGGACTGATTTGAAATAAAAAGAAACACACAAACTAAGAGTTAAGAGATGGTGAAAGGTAGCCCATGCAAGTGGTACCCAAAAGACAGCAGAGATGCCTTATATCAGGCAAAATAGAATTTAAGTAAAAAATTGTCACAAGAACCAAGACAATCATTTTATAATGATAAAGGAGTTAATTTGTCAAAAGAAAAGTCATCAAACTATATGCACTCAAAATCAAAGCACCTAGGTATAGTAAAGCAAATATTAAAAGAAATGAAGGGAGAAATAAAAAGTAAGCAATAATACTAAGAAACTTCAGTACCTTACCTTCACTAATAGGTAGATCATCCAGACAGAAAATCAGTAAGAAAACAGCACATTTGAGCAATGCTCAAGACCAACTAGACCTAATAACTTTCTATACAGTGGCAACACAGTGCACATTCTTCTCAAGTATACACAAAACATTCTCCAGAATAGGTCATAGGATACACCACAAAAATAAGTCTTAGCCAATTTAAGAAGACTAAAATTATATCAGGTATCTTTTCCAACCATAGTGATATGAAACTGAAATGCAGTAACAGGAGGAAAACTGAAAAATTAAAGAACAGGTGGAAATTAAATAACACACTCCTGAGCAACCTGTGGGTCAAAGAGGAAAGAAAATATCTTTTTTTTTTTTTTTTTACAAAACAAAAGTTTATTTTCTGCAGTACTTTTCTGTAAATTACAAAGGCAAAATGCTAAACTACAGCATGTAACTTCAGTATTTAACCAGAGTACTTGAAATAAATATGCATCCTGAAACAAGAAAAAAGGCTACACTTTGTCAGGCGTCCTACAAAATGTCTCAAGTTTTACACTCTGCAGCATTTCTGTGGGGGGCGGGGGGAGAGGTGGTTTTGTGTTTTCTTAAGTGCTGTGACAGAAAGTCCTTTCACATTTTTCTTTGGAGCATGTTCGAAATTGCCGAACTATAAACAACTTAAGAAAAGTAACACCAAGTTTGAAAGCCATTTCTGCTTCGCTGTCGTTGGCCCTCATTCTGCACAGCACTGCCAAGAGGCCTCTGGGCGCAGGCAGCCCCGTCAGAGCCGGCCTACCCTTAACAGTTCTATCCGTTAGGGACTTCTGTCTTCAGTTTACATCCCTCAATAAGATCAAGGCCATAAAGGAAGCTGCAAGCAAGTCAGAAACATTTTTAACCTGAAAGTAATGGGAACAGAGATGTTTTCTCCCAAGACCTTGGCTAAGCACCGTAATGTTTACCAGGATTTTTTGTTTCAAAGTTGAAAAACCCACTGGTACTCACAGTCCTTCCCAAGGTAATTTATAGATGCTGGTAGAGTTGAGGTACTCAGAAATATTCAATGGGCTATTTACTATATTTAGAGACGTGCTACGAAAGAAAATATCTTAAGACAACCAAAGATAGAAGCAAAATATACAAAATGTATGGGATGCAGTAAAACCAGTTCTTAGAGGAAAGTTTACAGTGATAAATGCATACATTATGAAAAACATCTCAATAAACAACCCAACTTTACACCTAAAGAAACTAGAAAAGAAGAAAAAACTAAGCCCAAAGTTAGGAGAATGAGGAAAATGACAAAGATTAGAGCAGAAACAAATCAAATAGCTGTGCTGTGCCTAGTTGCTCAGTCGTGTCTGACTCTTTGTGACTCCATGGACTGTAGCCCACTTGGCTCCTTTGTCCATGGGGATTCTCCAGGCAAGAATACTGGAGTGGGTTGCTGTGCCCTCCTCCAGGGTATCTTACCAACCCAGGGATCGAACCGAGGTCCCCCACATTGCAGAAGGATTTTTTACCGACTGAGGCACCCGGGAAGCCCAAGAATACTGGAGTGGGTAGCCTATCACTTCTCCACGGGATCTTCCCCATCCAGGAATCAAACCCAGGTCTCCTGCATTGCAGGTGGATTCTTTACCAGCTGTGCTACCAGGGAAGCCTAAGAATAGAGAAGACTCAATAAATAAAAATCAGAAATATGTTAACAAGTTGGACAACCATGAAAAAATTGATGAATTCTTACAAATATAAAAAAATATAAAATCTGAACATACCAGTTACTATTAAAGAGACTAAATCAATACTCAAAAACCTCCTTGTATTTTTGAAAAGTTCAGAACCAGATGTCTTCACTGATGAATTCTTCCAAACATTTAAAGAAGATTTAATGTCAAACTCTTTAATAAAATTGAAGAAGAGAAAACATTTCCAAACTCATTTTATAAGGCCACCATTACTCTGATACCAAAGCAAGACAAACATACTATAAGAAAATAATAAGCTAATATCCTTGATAAACATAAATGTAAAACTCCTAAAAAAAAAATACTAACAAACCAAATTTAAGAGTGTATTAAAAGGATCATAGTGGGATTAATACCTGGGATACAAGGATGTTTTGACATACACAGATCAATAAATGTGACAAAACATTACATTAAAGAATGAGGTATGAAATTCATATGATCATTTAAATAGATATAAAGAAAACATTTCACAAAATATAGTATCATTCATGATTAAAACTCTTGACAAATTAGATGTAGACAGAATGTACCTCTACATAGTAAAGACCATTTATAATAAGCACACAACTAACATCATATCCAGTGGTGTAAACCCAAAAAGTGTTAAGATCATGAAAAAGACAGGAGTGCCCAGTCTTGGTATTCACCATAGTACTGTATGTCTTGAGAAATTAGATAAGAAAAATAATAAAACATATCTAAATTGAAAGAGAAGTAAAATTGTCTTTGTTTATAGATGATATGATCTCATATTTTGAAAACTGGAGACTCAGCCTCAAAGCCATTAGAACAAATACACAAATTCAATAAAGCTTCTGGATACAGAACCAGCATTCCAAAATCACTTGCATTTCTATACACCAGCAGCAAACTATATGAAAAAAAATTAGCAGTTCTATTTACAGTAGCACCAAAAAGAAAAAATTACTTAGAATGAATTTATAATCAAGGAAGTGAAAAATCTGTAAACTGAAAAACACTGAGGAAATAATTTGACAGTCACAAATAAATATAAAGATGTGTTTATAAATTGAATGAAATAATAATGTTAAAACATCTGTACTACACAAAGCCATCTATAGAGTCAATAAAATCCCTATCAAATTCCAATGGTGTTTTCACAGAAGTAGAGAAAAATCCTAAAATCATGTTGAACCTCCAAAGACTTGAAATAGCCAAACCATTCTGGAACAGGAACAACAACAACAAAAAAAACTGGATGCATCACGCTTCCTAATTTCAAAATACATTACAAAGTTTTGGTAATCAAAACAATACAATACTGGTAAAAAACAATGTATAGTTATGCCACAGAGTAGAGAGTACAAAAATAAATGCACACGTTTGTCAGCTGATGTTTGACAAGGGTGTCAAGAACACACATGAGGAAAGGATAATTTCTTCAATAAATGTTGCTAGAAAAACTGGACATTCAGATATGGAAGAAAAATTGGACCCTTACCGCACACCATATACAAAAATCAGCTCATAATGTGTTAAAGGCTTAAGTGTACATTCTGAAATTGTGAAACTGCTAGAAGGAAACGTAAGGGGAAAAGCTTCTTGACATTGGTCTTGGCAGTGATTTTTTTTTTCTTTTGGATATGACCCCACAAGTACAGGTAACAAGCAAAACTATTCAAAGGAAGTTACATCAAACTGAGACCTTCCTACACAGCAAAGAAAATAGTCAATAGAGTACAGACACACTATAGCATAGGGAAAAATATTTGCAAATAATACACCTGATAAGGAGTTCATTTTCAAAATATATAATAAACTTGAATACTCAATGGCAAAATAAAAGAAAAAAAATTGGGCAAAGGATCTGATCAGATTTTTCTCAGAAGAAGACATAGCTGAACAATAGGTATATCAGAAGGTACTTATCATCAGGGGAATGCAAATTAAACCCACAGTGAGGTATCACCTCATACCTGTTAGGATGCCTGTTGTCAAAAAGACAAAAGCAAACAAATGTTGACAAGAATGTGGAGAATAGGGAACCCTTCTATGCTGTTAGTGGGAATGTAAATTAGTGCAGCCACAATGGAAAACAGTATGGCGGTGCCTCAAAAAATTAGAAGTAGAACTACCATGTGATGCAGCAATCCTATTTCAGAGTATAGATCCAAAGGCAACAAAATGTTTGTCTCAAAGAGATACCTGCATTCCCATATCCATTGCAGTCAGTATTATTGACGGTAGCCAAGGTATTGGGATAACCTAAGTGCCTGTTGACAGAAGAAAGGATAAAGAAAAGGTGTGTATGTATTGGGATGGAGATATACATATATATTCTCTAGGAATCTCCTTTCTCTATTTTTTTCTTACAAATAATTTGTTGAAAACCTGGGTTGTTTGTGTTATAGAGTCTTCTCTACCTACATGCATATATAGCGTATCATTTACCTTGTTTCCTGCCTCAGGCATTTTTTAAAAAAATAGATCAAGAGGCTTGATCTGATTCAGCTTTCACTTCTTTGCAAGAATTGTTTATAAATGGTAAAATTTTGGACTCCTGTTTGGAGGCACATAATGTGTTGTTATTTTTTATCTTAGCATCTTTCTGACTTGAGCATCATTTGAGGATCATTACCTAGATCCATCATTTCCGTCCATCATTAGGAACTTTATTAGCCAAGTCTGAGACAGGAAAAAAGGAGCTACAAGTATTATGGCAGTAAAGGATCTTATATATTTCCTATGACACCCAATGGCTAGGGAATGTTCATAGTACTTGATTACCCGGGATTGAAAAGATGGAAATTTTAAGATAGGAATAAAAATTCACAGTTTATTGAAGCAATATACATGTCTGGAGGCCTTGTCACACAGTAATCCACTGTTGAGAAAGTTCAAGAAATACAACCTATTTAAACTGATAAAATAAGTTTATACAATTAGAAGTTTTTTTTTTAATTTGAATTGTCTTATTATAATTCATAATTTAATATAGTCAGCAAATGTCTTCTATAGAGTTAATTGATGATGAAAGGAGTTTTGATTGTTACCTGTCTGCCTTCCTCATCATTAGCTTTCGTTTGTCCTCTTGAAGTCCTCTTTACACAGTGATTCTCAGTGTTAGTAATAATTGGAAAGAGGTTTCACATTGACTCGCTTAGTCAGTGATAGCAATTCAATTTTCTATTATTAGTTAAGATTGCTGAATGGAATATATTTGGTTGGTGTAACATTGTGAGACTGCACAGTTTTAAGCCTAGAGTGAAGAGAAATGACTCAGAACAAAGAAAACAAGTCTGCAGTATAAAATATGGACAGACTTCTTGATTTCTAGTCCAGATCATTAAGTTTAAAGGTTCTTTTTGTTTTGTTTTTTTAATCAGTTCCTCGGAAGAGATATCACGTTGCCAAGAAATGATTCAGAAACTTCAAAATATATTGGAGTCTGAGAGAGAGAACTGTGGATTTGTCAGTGAACAAAGGTTGAAACTTCAGCAGGAAAATGAACAGTTACAGAAACAGATTGAGGATTTGAGAAAGATTGCTCTCGAGGCTCAGAAAAAAGCCAAATTAAAGGTATATTCAAATCTAGTTAGAATTAAATATGTACCTGTGAAATTCAAAATATAGAGAATATTTACAGAGACCTAGTAAAACATTTTTAAGACCTTTTTTTTTTTCAGTTTTTGCCTTCTCATCAGATAGCACTAAATCATAATGCAGAGCATTAATGAGTCTTTTCTGTATTGTAGAATTTGGCTAGCATACTTGAAAATGATTGCTTTCACTATCCACACACAAAAAGATGCTTTTCCAACCATGAAATGCACTGATATTCCTGCCAAAGCAATTTAAGCAGTGCTAGCAAAACTATAGATAACTTTACAGGCTGCTGTCCTCTCTTTTCCCTCTAAAATGTGCTGTACTTAGTTGCTCAGTCATGTCCGACTCTTTGCGACCCCATGGACCTGCCAGGCTTCTCTATCCATGGGGATTCTCCAGGCAAGAATACTGAAGTAGGTTTTCCTACTCAGTAGGTATGCCCTCCTCCAGGGGATCTTCCCAATCCAGGAATAGAACCGAGGTCTCCTGCATTGAAGGAAGATTCTTTACCATCCGAACCACCTAATAGCCACTCAAAAATAGAACTCTTAGAACTAGCTCTGCAGATAATGATGCATCAGTATGCTCTGAGAACTACTCATAGGTAGTCTAAAAATTCCATGCCAGGGAAAAGGCAAGGGACAAAAGTGTCCTCTGGAAAAACATCACCTTTTCTCTCTCCTCCCCACCCGCTTCTTTCTCTAATGCTTGTATAGTTTGGCAATAGGGACACGATAACCTATTTGAGGGAGCTTCAGGCACAGGTGTCACCATCAATATGTTGCCTGCCTTTCCCCATTCTGTGTGACTTTTGTAAAAGTGGCATTAACTTTTTTTTATTGACCATATTATGTTTCATTTCTGTATAAAACATAGCTGTTTATAGTAAATATATATGCATTTTGAATATTATTTAAAATTTTTAAAAAATTATTTAGAACTGTGTAAGTTGATCGTATTTGTGTCTGGGATGTGAAAGGGGAGTCCTTAAAAGTGGCATTTACTTTTTATGAGAAATGTCTATATCTTCCATTTTCATAGTAAGGACATGGGGCGGTAGCATTAGTGTTTCACTTTGTTTTTCATTACTGTTAGGACTCAAGAAATCACATCCCAACCTAATTCATATCAGTGTATTTTTTTTGAATGCCTCCTATTGCAAATGTCAAACACTGTGGTTATTTATAAAAGCTTAAACTCTGAAAAAGAGACTCTTACATATCATACAAAGAAGCTTGTGCTTTTTTGATTTAATCTGTGAGGAATCTGAAAAACAAAGGGGAAAGATCACACTACCAGATAGCAAGACTTGATATAAAGCTATACTAATTAAGACAGTATGTAATCAACAGGAGAATAATCAGCTTGATAAGTAGAACAAACAGAATCCAGGGACAAACCCAGTTTGCATAATCACCTCATTATAACAAAGGCACCACAATAGTTCAGTAGGGAAATAATTATCTTTACAATAAATATTGTGAGGTCAACTGGGTCCATATTTTTAAAATAAACCTTGATCCTTGTATCACACCATATATTTAAATTAATTTGAGCTGCCTTGTAGACCTAAATGTGAAATATAAAATGTTGGAGCTTCAAGGAGAGCCTTCATGATCTTGGCTAAGAAAGAATTTCTTAAACAGAACAAAAAGAGAACTAATCATAATTAAAAGGTAGATAAATTGGATTTCTTTAAAATTAAGATTTTTAAGTCATCAAAAGGGACACCATTAAGAGCGTAAAAAGTAGAAGAAAGTATTTATAATACATACATCCAAAAAAAGACTCATATCTAGAATATAAAAACTTTTACCAGTTAATAGTGAAATAGTAAGAAAAAAAGTTAATCAAAAGGAAAAAACAGACACCCAATTTCCAAATATGAACAAAAGAATTAGTCTATAAAAGAGAATATATGAAAAAAAAAGTTCAACTTCATTATTTACTGTGGAAATACAAATAAAATTATAATGAGGTACTATAGCGTGCATACCAAATTGACTACAATTTTTAAAACTGACGATTTCAAGTGTTGACAAAGTTGAAAAACATCCAGTACCTTCATAGGTTATTTTGGTTATATAAATTGGTACAGCCACCTTTTGGTAGTATCTTTTTAAGTTGGAGATAACATACATGGTATGCTGAATAATAATAATAAAAATGCTGGCTACATACCCAGCTGATATGAGTGCTTGTGTTCATCAAAATATGTGTACAAGAATATTCATAGAAATTTTAATCTTATCAAAACACTGAAAATAATTCAAAATGGCCATCAATGTGAGATGACATAAATAAATTATGGTATGTTTATATATGGAATAGATGAAAAGAATGAATTGTGTCTATAAGCAATGGCAAATGAGTCTCACAGACATAATATTGGACAAAGAAGCCAAGCATTAAAAAACTTATAGTCGATTAATTTCATTATATACATAATTACCTGTAAGGATGGGGTCAGAATAGTGGTTTCATTTTAGGTGGATGAATACTGATTAGAAGAGCACATGAGAGAGCCAATTTCTGACATAGCTAAATCTGGGTGGTATGTATAAAAATTGAATTGTACCCTTAAAATTCATGTACAGTATGTCATTGTAAGTGAGAGAGAGGTAAATCTTGGCAGAGGAAGGTAAGTAGAATTATAGATCAAACAGAAGTGCCTGTGAATTTAATGGAAACTAGGTGATAAGCATATAGGGATTCATTGTAGAGTTTTTCTATTGGGCACATGCTTGAAAGTTTCTATACTGAAACATTTCCATAATTAAAAAATGACAGTATACTTTGAAAAAATCTTAAATTTTCTTATTTTTAAATGTCATATTATAAATTTCATATGGATTAGTAACTAAAGACTATTAGTGATCATATACAGCATTAGTAGGAAATGAAGTTGAATATTTAACTGATGGGAAAGACCTTTCTCATTAAAACTGAAAAATGGGAGAATTGCAAATGAATAAATATATTGATAGATTTATATATCAGGTTTTTAAATACTTAAAACAACTTTAAAAATATTTTAAAGAGAAATAACTGGATGAAATAGTTTTAGTAAATATGACAGAAGACAAAGATCATACAAGGAGCTTTGAAAAATATGAAAAAAACAAAATTATAACCCGATAGGAAAACATGTATGAGACATGAGCAGAATTCACAAACTAAGAAAAACAAATTGCTAATAAACAAGTTTTTTAAAAGTTTAAACTCTGTATTAATTAACTGCAGAGTTGTCTGTATGACTGAATGTGCAGCTGCAGGTATAAAATGGTACACATTGAGAATCTATAAAATTTAGTCATAATAGAATAATTATAGTGTCTTATAATTAAGAAAGTTCATTGCCACATTATTTGTAATAAAAACAACCCATCTAGAAACAGTTAAATTATGGTACATTTATAAAGTGCAGTATTGAGTCATCATTAAAAATCATGTTTCTAAATAATTTATAATGTGTTTGTATTATTATGTCCTAAGTATTTTTTAAAATGAAAAGTATGCATATGTATTTATATATGTTGTAATCCTCTATCCACTAATCTCAATTTTAAAATTCATAAATAATAATGATGTAAAAGTTAGAGGTAGTTATCTCTCTGAATTTTAGATTACAGAGACCATATATTTATCTTTTTAATTTTTTTGTATTTTGTGTAATTTTACAGTATACTTGTGTTTTGGGGATTGGGTTCTTATAATTGGTGAGAAGGGAATGCATGAATTTCCCCTACTTGATACTGCATTTAGTCTATCTTTAATTCAGAATAATAACTGATGTTTCTTGGGAAAACGAAAGTTTTCCTACCAGAAGTGCTCCCTTTATGCCAAGTCTGCATGTAGCTTAAGAGAAGAATCATTGGTAAATAAGGGACAGGACCTCTTAACTAGATAGCTGTAATTCAATTTTATGGAGGAGGGCTGTCAGATAAATTGCTTTGTAGCTGTTTACTTCTTTGACAGCGTAAGAATCTAGTGCTACACTTTACTGCTTTTCTCCCCCATGAAAAAGTGTATGATCTTTAGAAGCCAGAAAGATCAAAACAGTTGGCTATTCAGAAGGCAGTTGGCTGAGAACCATAACAACTTATTTTATGAAGTTTTCATTTGATCTTAAAGCCACTACTGTCCTTTCTGCCCCAGGTTTCTCTTTTCCTAACTCCTTCCTTCTTTCTGCAAAGGATCTACATATCTTTGTGGTCTAAATACTCCTCATAAAAATATAAAATTAGGAGATGTTTAGTTTTTAGCAATCCTGTCTACGTGAGTGAATGGTTTTGTGCAAAGGAAAGACACAAAAGAAGAAGGGAAGGAGACCATAAATCTGTTTTTCCAAGCCAGCATTCTGAATTGAATCATTAGTGAGATTTTTGTTCTGATGACAGAGTTGTCTTGGCCCTTATCCATCCTGCATCATTGCAGACCTGTTCAGTTTAACAGTCAGAATTGTGTCAGCTGAAGGATCTGGGGTTCATTTAAAGACTGAGTTTTTATATCTTTATTATGATTCAGACACTGAAAATGTAATAGTAAATGAAAAAGACGTGGTCCCCATCCTTAAAAACTTATTATTTGCATGGAGGTAGACAAACTTTAATTGTATCTTTGCAAACTAGTGAATGTTCTTTAGGAAAAGCATAGGACACTAGGAGAGCTTTTTCTAGATAGATGGTAAGAGAAATTTCCCTGTAGGAGCAATAAGTTAGCTAAGTTCTAAAAGTTGAGTAGAAATAACTAAGATAAGCAGGAGGGAAAAGATTATTCTAGTCAAAGGGAGCATGTAAGAAGACCCAGGAATGAGAATGCGTTATGACAGAAACAAAGAGAAGGGAGTAATAGTATAACACAGTCTCATAGAATTAGGTAGAGAGCAGGTTATCGTGAAGGACCTTGGAATAAAGCTTGCCAAGCTACAGATAGATTTTTCAAGTAGAAATGGGGAGTTAACTAGGCAGAAGGAGTGATAAAACTGTGTAGATGCATAGATCAGTTTTCAATGCATGATGTGTGTGAGAGAAACAGAGGCAGAATTAAATACTTCCACCTAAGCTATCAGAACCATGGCTTCTCCAGAGAAAGTGGAGATCAAGGCAAGGAAGGATACTTAGTTAAAAATTTGTAAAATTTAGTAATTTTAAAACGTTTTAAACAGAGCAGAAGTCATAGAGCCTCAGGCTTGCACCGGAGTAATACAATACAAAATTAATAAATCCAAGGTAGTTTTTCCAGTGCCAGTATTTATAAAGTCAGTCTTCTACTTGTATACCATTTGAGAAAACAAATTTAAGAGATTTAGAAGGTATGCAGCATTGAGCAGAAATAATGAGGACAGAATGTAGTGTTCCCCTATGAGCCATGAATTTAGCTGTTTTTGAGTTTTCTTTGATGTTTTTTGAATCAATAAAATTGAAGCTTCTTACTCGTTCTTTTTACTGTTTGAAACTAGTCATATTTAATAACTTACTAGAAGCCATTCCAGCTGTGACCATTTTTAAAGCACATTAATTTAAAATATCACAAGATAGGTGTTACTTATAATATTTCTTGAGTGTAGCAAAATAAAGGTAGCCTGAGAGTATACCAAAGAAATTGTTCTAGTAACTACTTAACTATTTTATCAGTTGTCTCAAATATGGTAATAGGTAGTTTCATTCTAGATGCATATGAAAGCAGACAGTTCATTACATACATTGGGTACTTTAGAGCATTAGTGTTAATTCTCTCCCTGAACCTCAAGTTGAGGAAGCTTTAGGGTATCCAAAGAGCATTTATTCATATGTTCATTCTACATGAAGGGTTTTTTTTTTTTTTACTATAATAACATAAATAACCTAGAAATAATTGAAGACATTTCCATATAACTTTCTGAAAAGCATTTTAGTCTTTTCTGGGGGGGAAGGGGAAATCGTTCATGTATACCGTAACTGCGGTAGTAAACGAATTCCCATATATAATTTTTTTTTTAAACTTTACGAAGCTCTTTGAAAGACAACCTGAACCTTAGTATGTAAATCAGAAGTGACTTGAGGAGCCTCTCAGAGGAGCTTTGGATGAACACAACAGGGTGCTGGGAGTATGGAATACTTGGAGAAGGCTTGGAAGTTCTGCACACCCTCTACCATCCTGTACCTTGCTGTGTATCTCTCTTCTATCTGGCTCTGCTGGAGTTGTGTCCTTTACAATAAACCAATAAACGTTTTTTGTGTGTTTTAAAAAACATAAATGGCTTTAATTTAAACCCAGCTCTCAGTTACTAAGAGCATGAACATTTATTGTCCATTCAGGCAGCAAAAGTAAAAATAGATGATGAAAGCAGGTTTATATTAGTAGTATATTTTTTCTCCTACTGTCATTTCAAGGTGTTGGGGAAAGTGTTAAAAAATTTATACGGCATCTTAATTCTGGTTTCATTAAATTTATACCATAACATAGGACAAGTCTTCACCTATGATGGAGGCAAATTGTAAAGTTAATTTTTATATAGATTTCTCATCCAAACATTTCTATGCCACAGACAACACAATAAATTATTGTATTTATCAGTGACTACTGTGTCTCCTAGAGTAACAGAAAAGAAAAAGAAAATACTATTTTCATTTTATTCCTTAGATCAGTACAATGGAGCATGAATTTTCAATAAAGGAACATGGGTTTCAAGTTCAGTTAAGAGAGATGGAAGACAGTAATCGAAATTCCACTGTTGAGCTGAGGCATCTCTTAGCTACTCAACAGAAAGCAGCCAACAGGTGGAAAGAAGAAATGAAGAAACTCACTGAAAGCGCAGAAATTAGAATCAGTAATCTAAAGTAAGTCCACTGTTAGTTCTTTGGTACATTTTACAGAACAATTGTTTAACCTTTAGTTTAATGCCCTTACCATAGCCTTTTTGTAAAACTATGTAAGTCGGTACCTTATATTTTTTACAGCAAATATTAAATTGCTATGAAAAATGTTGACAATTATACATCAAACTAATGTTGTTTGTTTTATAAATTTTATGCATATCCCAGGAACTACAGTGATTTCTGTTGGACATGGCAGTTTAGAATCTAAATACTGTTCGTGTATAGATACAGCACAGTAGCGCTCCATAGCTGCAACAGAATCTATTTGGCCTGCAAAGCCTAATATTTGTTCTCTGGCCCTTTAAGAAAAAAATCTGCTGACGTTTTCCCAGGAAGAACTTTGACTTTTATGATGAATGAAATGGGAAGCTATGACGGGCTTTTAACAAAATGATGTGATTGGGCTTAAATGTTCAACAGATCACTTTGACTGTTCCCTGATGAACAGCCTGGAGAGGGTCAGGGGCAGAAGAGGAGAGGAGATGAACCAGTACTGTGATAATCCAAGTATAAAATGATGGTAACTTGGATTAAGTTTTGAAGGACTGGAAATCATTTTTCAAAAGTTTGCTTTGGGCCATGTTCAGTATGAGCTACCTAAAAGATATTAAAGTCAGAATATCAACTTGTTAGGTATATAAGTTTGGAGTTCAGGAAAGATATTGCAACAAGGGCTATAAATTTAGGAGTGGTTAACATGCGCGTAATTTTTAAAGTCATGGAATTAGAAGATGTAGAAAGTAAGTCTGGATAGGGAAATTAGGCTACTGAGGACTAAGTTCTAAAATTTAGTTTGGAGAAATGAAAATTTAGCTGAGCCTGAGAAAAAATACCGAGACAAACAAGAAAAAGAATAGTAAAAATAAATAAAAAAGAATGACATAAAAATAGATGATATTTACTTTTTACAGATGGATAAACTGAGTCTGAGTGACATAAAGGAACTTGTTCAAGGTCACATAGCTAACAAAGTAAAAGATCCTGGTTTCAAATTTAGTCAGCTTGGATATAGTCAATATGGTCCTAACCATTAAAGTTTGCTTTGTTTTTTTTTCCAGTTTATTTCTTTTTATTGAAGTATAGCTGCTGTACAATATTATATAAGTTATGTGTACCATATAGTGATTCACAACATTTTAATTTATAGTTACTGTAAAATATTGGGTGTATTCCCTGTGTTGCACAATATATGATTTTGCTTATTTCATACCTAGTAGTTTGTACATCCTAATCCACTACCCCTGTACTAACCCTCCCCACTTCTCTCTCCCAACCAGTAACCACAGTTTGTTTTCTATAGCTTAAAGCCTTTTTCTTTTTGTTACATTCACTAGTTTCTTTTCTTGGCTGAGGAGTATTCTATTGTGTATATATGTCATGTCTTCTTTCTCCATCTATTAATAGACAGTTAAGTTGCTTCCATTTTTTGGCAGTTGTAAATATTGCTGCTATGAACTTTGGAGTGCATGTATCTTTTCGAATTAGTGGGGTTTTTTTTTTTCTTCTTCTTCTTCTTTCAGATGAGTACCCAAGGCTGGAATTGTTACTTCTACTTTTAGTTTTTGAGGAACCTCCATATTGTTTTTTTCTCCCCCTCCATACTGTTTTTGACAGTGAGTGCATCAGTTTACATTCTCACCAACAACGTGCTAGCATTCCATTTTCGCCACATTTTTTGCCAGCACTTGTTATTTGTATTCTTTTTGATGTCAGCCATTCTGACAGGTGTGTAATGATATCTTATTGTGGTTTTGATTTGCATTTTCCTGATGATAGTGACGTTGGACATCTTTTCATATGCCTGTTGGCCATCTGTGTGTCATTTTTGGGAAAATGTCAGATAAGCAAGTATCACAATGAACTTCCTTCTTAGACCTGGTTTTACTGTGTCCCATAAGTTTTGAATTGTTGTGTTTTCATTTTCATTTGTCTCTAGGTATTTTTTAAATTTCCCCTCTGATTTAGTCAGTGCTCTATTGATGATTTTATAGCTATAGTTTGGCCTCCACGTTTGTGGTTTTATTGTTTTTCCCTGTAGTTGATTTCTAGTCTCATAGATTTGTGATTGAAAAAGATGCTTGATATGATCTGTTTTCTTAAATTTGTCAAGGCTTGTTTTCTGGCCTAGCATGTTATCTATCCTGGAGAGTGTTCCATTTGCACTTGAAAAGAATGTGTATTTTGCTGCCTTCAGGTAGAATACTCTCTGTATATAAATTAAGTTCATTTGATCTAATGTGTCACTTAAAGCAAGGATTTCCTTACTGATTGCATGTCTGATGAATCTGTCCATTGATATAAGTGGGATGTTAAAGTCCCTGACTATTATTATTTCCTGTCATTTTGTCCTATTATGTCCATGAATATTCACCTTATATATTTAGGTGCTCATATATGTGGTGCATATATATTTACATTTGTTATATCTTTTTCTTGAATTTATCCCTTGACTATTATGTGTTTTCCTCCTTTATCTCTTCCAGCAGTCTTAATTTTACAGTCTGTTTTATCTAAGTATTGCTACTCTGGCTTTCTCTTGATTTCCATTTGTATGGAATACCTTTTTCCATTTCCTCACGTTAGCTTTGTGTGTGTCTCTAGATCTGAAGCGAGTCTCTTGTAGGCAGCATATGTATGGGCCTTATTTTTATATACAATCAGCCAGTCTATGTCTTGTGGCTGGAGCATTTAGACAGTTTAAAATTAAGATAATTAGATATACTTACTGACGTTTCGTTAATTGTTTGGGGCTTGTTTTTATTGATTTTTCCCTTCTTTTGTTCCCTTCTTTGTGACTGATGACTATCTTTAGTGTTTGGATTCCTTTTTGTGTGTGTGTCTATATGTCTGTTACAGATTTTTGTTTTGTGGTTACCGCAATGTTTTGGTAAAACATATTGCTTTAGATACAAAGCAGTTTTAGTTGTTTTTTTACATTCAGTTCAGTTCAGTTGCTCAGTCGTGTCTTACTCTTTGCTACACCATGGACTGCAGCAAGCAAGGCCTCCCTGTCCATCACCAGCTCCCAGAGTTTACTCAAACTCATGTCCACTGAGTCAGTGATGCCATCCAGCCGTCTCATCCTCTGTCATCCCCTTCTCCCACCTTCAATCTTTCCCAGCACCAGGGTCTTTTCAAATGAGTCAGTTCTTCACATCAGGTGGCCAAAGTATTGGAGTTTCAGCTTCAACATCAGTCCTTCCAATGAACACCCAGGACTGATCTCCTTTAGGATGGACTTGTTGAATCTCCTTGCAGTCCAAGAGACTCTCAAGAATCTTGTCCAACACCACAGTTCAAAAGCATCAATTCTTCGGCACTCAGCTTTCTTTATAGTCCCAACTCTCACATCCATACATGACTACTGGAAAAATCATAGCCTTGACTAGATGGACCTTTGTTGGCAAAGTAATGTCTCTGCTTTTTAATATATGCTGTCTAGGTTGGTCATAACTTTCCTTCCAACAAGCAAGCATCTTTTAATTTCATGGCTGCAGTTACCATCTACAGTAATTTTGGAGCCCAAACAAATAGTCTCTCACTGTTTCCACTGTTTCCCCATCTATTTGCCATGAAGTGATGGGACCAGATGCCATGATCTTAGCATTGTTTTACATTGCTGATCTTTAATTTCAAATGCATTTTAAATATATGCATTTGTATTCTCTTCCCTCCATGATTACTATTTTTTATTTCATATTTTGCATCTGATTGTTTTGTGTATCCCTTAACTGCTTATTGTGGACACAGATGATTTTAGTACTTTGATCTTATAACCTCCCTGCTAGCATTTTGTGTATGTTTGTGTATGGCCCTTTACTGTATGTTTGCCTTTACTAGTGAGCTTTTTCCATTCAGTAATTTTCTTGTTTTCAGTTGTGGCCTTTTTCTCCTAGATAAGTTCATTTAACATTTGTTGGAAAGCTGTTTTGCTGGTGCTCAAGTTTACCTTTTGTTTGTCTATAGAACTTTTGATTTCTCTGTCAAATCTGAAGGAGAACCATGCTGGGTAGAAGATTCTTGGTTGTAGGGTTTTTGTTTTTGTTTTTTTCCTTTCATCATTTTACATATATTGTGCCACTCCTTTCTGACCTTCAGATTTTCTGCTGAAAAATAAGCTGATAGCCTTATGGGCATTCCTTTGTATGGTATTTGTTGCTTTTCCCTTGCTGCTTTTAATATTCTCTCTTTATCTTTAATTTTTGTCATTTTAATTATGATGTGTCTTAGTATGGTTCCTCTTTGTAACTCTCTGCACTTCCTGGACTGTTTCTTTTCCCAAGCTTAGAAAGTTTTGAGTTATTATGACTTCGGATATTTTCTCTGATCCTTTCTCTCTGAAATGCTAATGCTAGTATGCTTGACATTGTCCCAGAGGTCTCTTACACTATCCTCATTTCTTTTTATTCTCTTTTCTTTATCTGTACACTGGCAGTGATTTCCCTTGCTCTGTCTTCCAGCTCACTGATGCATTTCCTCTGTATCATTTAATCTCCTGTTGTTTCCTTCTAGCATATTTTTCATTTCATTTGTAGTCTTCATCTCTGTTTAGTTGGTCTTTTATGTTTTCTCTTTATAATAAAAACTACTAACTTCTCACTCTCTGTATTCTTTTCCTGAGTTCTTTGATCATCCTTACAGTCATTACTCTGAAGCCTTTCTTGGTATATTGTCTGTCTACACTTTACTTATTTCTTCATCTAGGATTTTATCTTTTCCTTCCTCTGGAGTCTATTCCTCTGCCTCCTCGTTTTGCCTAAGTTGCTATTTGTATCTTTACATATGTGGTAGGTTAGTCACATTTCTCAACTTTGGAGAAGCAGCCTTCTGTAGGAAATATCCTATGCGTCCCAGCAGTACACTTCTCTCTCATCACTCAAACTCTAGGTTCTAGGGGTTCCCCCAAGAGGGCTCCGTGGATCCTTCTGTTGTGGTGGGCTGACCATGTGGCAGTCTGGTGGGCTTGTTGTCCTGTAGCCTGATTAGTTGCCAGGGCCTACCTTGTATGGATGCTCCTGTGTACTAGTTAGTGAGACTCAGTTATGAAGCAGCTCGTTGTAGAACCCTCAGGGGCCTTGGGGTTAGTGCTGGCTCTCTGATGGGCAGAGTCAGCATTTAAAAGACGCTGAGCTGTTGCCTGCCCTCTGCTTGGTGATTCTAGGTCCTGGGGTGAATGCCATACTAGTGGCAGGCAGAGCCACTTCTTGGAATCTGGCTGCAGGGCCCAGAGATCCCAGAGCTGATGTCAGATTGCTGATGAGCGGGGGTGGGTTCTTGACACAGTTGGTTATGGGGGATTCAGTTCAGTTCAGTCGCTCAGTCGCATCTGACTCTTTGCAACCCCATGAACTGCAGCACGCCAGGCCTCCCTGTCCATCACCAACACCCGGAGTCCACCCAAACCCATGTCCATTGAATCGGTGATGCCATCCAACCATCTCAGCCTCTGTTGTCCCCTTCTTCTCCTGCCCTCAATCTTTCCCAGCATCAGGGTCTTTTCCAGTGAGTCAGCTCTTCACATCAGATGGCCAAAGTATCAACACCACAGTTCAAAAGCATCAATTCTTTGGCGTTCAGCTTTCTTTATAGTCCATAGCCTTGACTGTATGGACCTTTATTGGCAAAGTAATGTCTCTGCTTTTTAATATGCTGTCTAGGTTGGTCATAACTTTCCTTCCAAGGAAACGTGTAAGTGTCTTTTAATTTCATGGCTGCAGTCACCATCTACAGTGATTTTGGAGCCCAGAAAAATAAAAGTTAGCCATTGTTTCTACTGTTTCCCCATCTATTTGCCATGAAGTGATAGGACTGGATGCCATGATCTTAGTTTTCTGAATATTGAGCTTTAAGCCAACTTTTTCACTCTCCTCTTTCACTTTCATCAAGAGGCTCTTCAGTTCTTCTTTGCTTTCTGCCATAAGGGCAATGTCATCTGCATATCTGAGGTTATTGATATTTCTCCTGGCAATCTTGATTCCAGCTTGTGCTTCCTCCAGCCCAGCGTTTGTCATGATGTACTCTGCATATAAGTTAAATAAGTAGAGTGATAATATATAGACTTGACGTACTCCTTTTCCTGTTTTGAACCAGTCTGTTGTTCCATGTCCAGTTCTAACTGTTGCTTCCTGACCTGCATACAGATCTCTCAAGAGGCAGGTCAGATGGTCTGGTATTCCCATCTCTTTAAGAATTTTCCACAGTTTATTGTGATCCACACAGTCAAAGGCTTTGGCATAGTCAGTAAAGCAGAAATAGATGTTTTTCTGGAACTCTCTTGCTTTTTCAATGATCCAGTGAATGTTGGCAATTTGATCTCTGGTTCCTCTGCCTTTTGTAAAACCAGCTTGAACATCTAGAAGTTCACAGTTCACGTACTGCTGAAGCCTGACTTGAAGAATTTTAAGAATTACTTTACTAGTGTGTGAGATAAGTGCAATTGTGCAGTAGTTTGAGCATTCTTTGGCGTTGTCTTTCCTTGAAATTGGAATGAAAACTAACCTTTTCTAGTCCTGTGGCCACTGCTAAGTTTTCCAAATTTGCTGGCATATTGAGTGCAGCACTTTCACAGCATCATCTTCTAGGATTTGAAATAGCTCAACTGGAATTCCATCACCTCCACTAGCTTTGTTTGTAGTGATGCTTCCTAAGGCCCACTTGACTTCACATTCTGTGATGTCTTGCTGTAGGTGAGTGATCACACCATTGTGATTATCTGGGTTGTGAAGATCTTTTTTGTGCAGTTGTTCTGTGTATTCTTGCCACCTCTTCTTAATATCTTCTGCTTCTGTTAGGTCTCTACCATTTCTGTCCTTTATTGAACCCATCTTTGCATAAAATGTTCCCTTGGCAATTCTAATTTTCTTGATTGTTGTGTTCCAAAGCTTGTGTTGGCCTACTGTTAGTGGACTGGATATGCAGTCTGCTAGCTCATGGTTTTCTTGCCTCTAATGTCTACCTTCTGGTGAGTGAGGCTGATCTGGAGGCTTCCTGGATGGCAGGGCTATTTCCTACTCAGTGGTGAGTGGAGCTGAGTCTTGGTCCTTTGGGCAGGGCCATATTTAGAGGCAGCTGAGGGCTCAAGATGTCGTTAAGCAGCCTGTCTGCTGATGAGTGGGCTGTGTCCCCACTCAGTTAATTTTTTGGCCTGAGGCATCCCAACTCTGGTGCCTACAGGCTGTTGAGTGGTGTCAAGCCTTGGCACTAATGAGCCAGAGGGAAGATTTCAAGATGGCAGCTACAAGCATCATTAGCTATACGATAGACAACTCCTAAGTATGGCTACCACCAATGTCTGTGTCCACAGGAAGAGTCACAGCCATCTCCACTTCTCCCAGAGACTCTCCAACAAGGTAGGTCTGGCCCAGACTTCAATCCAATTACTGCTTTTGCCCTGAGTCCTGGTGCACATAGGATTTTGTGTGTGCCCTTGAAGAGTGAAGTGTATTTCCCTCAGTCCTATGGGGCTCCTGAAATTAAGTCCTGCTAGCCTTCAAAGCCAGATCTCTGGGGGTTTGTGTTCACAGTACAGAACCTCCAGGCTGGGGAACCCAACATGGGGCTCAGAACTCTCATTCTGCATTTAATTATCCTCCAATTTGTGGGCTGCCCACCAGAGAGTATAGGACTTGATTATATCAGGAATCTGTCCCTTCTACCCATCTCATTGTGGCCCCTTCACTATGTGTTTCGTTGTATATCTTTTCTGGTAGGTTTTGGGCTTTTTCATTGATGGCTGTTCTGAAGATAGTTGTTACTTTTGAGAGGAGGTGAGCTTGGAGTCTTCTTACTCCACCAGCTTGGCCAACTACCCCACCCCACCCCCACCAACCATAATGTTTTATAAAATGCTAGTGACTGGTTGAGTAAGATAGACCTGAGAATGAACCTTCTAGTTTGGTGCCCTGTGGTGCTTTTATTATTAATAATAAAAATAAGAACAGTTTTGGTGGAATGCTGGAATGAAAATGTATTTAGAATTAGCTTAAAAGAAAGGGAAAATTTTGCTTCCATTTTTTGGTGAGCTAGGAGATTTGGACCTGTCCTCTCATGACTAAAAAAGTTACATGAATTATAAAAAGAATCTATTTGCATTAAATAACTAACAAAAAATTATTACCAGTTTGACTTTATCCAAAGAATGCAAAATTATTAAAGCATTAGAAAACAAATTGATGTAATTTACCACATTACTTATTAAAAGAGAAAAATCATAAGGTTATCTCAATAGATACAGAAAAAGTATTTGAGAAAATTTAATATGTATCCATTTTTAATATGTCTCTTAGCAAACTAGAAATAGAATTTACTCAATTTTATAAAGGTATCTATTCTAAATGAAACATTATTCTGAATAGCAAAACATAAATCTTAATCGCATTTCTTTGAAGACTGGAAAGATGACCAAGACCACTATTACCACTTCTGTTAGTGTTTGTACCAGAAGTCCTAATCAGTCCACTATGTCCAGAAAAAAATAAAAGGTATGCAGACTGGAAAAGAAGAAAAGTCATTCTTCACAGACATACTGATTGTATGTGTAGAAAATCCAGAATAATTCACAGACAGATTATTAGGTGAACAGACAAAAACCAATTGTGTTTCTACATCCCAGCAACAAACATTTCAAAATAAAACTTTAAGAATAGTATAATTTACATTGCATCAAAATATATCAAATATCTGTGAATAAATTTAACAAAGAATGTATAAGACTTTCAAATGATAACTAGGATATTAAAAGGGATTAAAGAAGGTCTAAGTAAATAGAGATATCATATTAATTGGTCACAATTGTCAATAGTATACATTTGTTAATACCCCCTGCCCTGACGATATATAGTGTAATCTCAGTCAAAATACTTACACATGGAGCAGTATCCAAAATATGAAGTAAAAAATTAAAAAACATAATATACAGTGTGTATACTATTCTACCCTTGTCAGGGTATTTACTAGCTTTGACTAGTGAAAGGACCTGGATATAGTGGCTAGTATTCAGATGCAGGTGAGGTATCCTTAAAAGAAACCAGGACTCCTTAGATAAATGACTGATTACAGATCTAGGATAGAAAAGTATACGATGAGCCTAGGAAACACTTTGTTTCCCCAGTTATATACTTAGGATTGGGATTGCTAGATCATATGATAGCTCTATTTTTAGTTTTTTAAGAAACCTCCGTAACTGTGGCTTACCCACTTTAGATTCACAGCAGCAACATATAAGGGTTCTCTTTTTTCTATACCCTGGCCAGCATTTATTGTTTGTAGATTTTTTTTGATGATGGCCATTCTGACTGGTAGAAGGTGGTATCTCATTGTAATTGTGATTTGCATTTATCTAGTAATTAGTAATGTTGAGCATCTTTTCATGTGTCTCTTGGCCATCTGTATGTCTTCTTTGGAGAAATGTCTATTCAGGTCTTCTGTTCTCTGGATTTTTGTTTTGGTATTTTTTTCTTGTTGTTGTGCTTCATAAGCTGTTTTGTACACTTTGGAGATTAATCCCTTGTGCTTCATCTACAAATATTTTCTTCCTTTCTGTGTGTTGTATTTTCCTTTATGTTCATGGTTTCCTTTGCTGAGCAGAAGCTTTTGAGTTTAATTAGGTCCCCTTTGTTTGGGGGTGGATCCAAAAAGATCTTGCTTCAATTTATGTCAAAGAGTGCTCTGCTTATGTTTTCCTCTAAGAGTTTTATAGTATCTGGCCTTACTTAATTCTTGATCCAGTTTGAGTTTGTTTTTGTGTATGATGTTAGAGAATGTTTCATTCTTCTACATGGAGCTGTTCAATTTTCCCAGCACCACTATTGGAGAGGCTGTCTTTTCTCCATTGTGTAGTCTTGTCTCCTTTGTCATAGATTAACTGTCTCTAGGTGCATAGGTTTGTTTCTTGGCTTTCTATCCTATTCCATTGATCTATATTTCTTTTTGTGCCAGCATCATACTGTTTTGATTACTGTAGCCTTGTAGTATAGTCTGAATCTGGGGGACCTGATTTCTCTCACTCCATTATTCTTTCTCAGTATTGCTTTGGCAATTTGTGTTTCCATACAAATTGTAAAATTTTTTGTTCTGTCTGTGAAAATGCCATTGGTAATTGGACAGGGACTGCATTGAATCTGTAGGTCACCTTGGGTAATATAGTTATTCTGATAATACTGATTCTTCTAATCCACAAGCATGGTATATCTCTCCATCTTTTATTTGTTTCATCAGTATCTTATAGTTTTCTGAGGATACATCTTTTATCTCCATAGATAGGTTTATTTCTAGGTATTTTATTCTTTTTAACATAATGGTAAATGGGATTGTTTCCTTAATTTCTCTTTCTTATCTTTTGTTTTTAGTGTATAGGAATGTAAGCGATTTCTGTGTATGAATTTTGTATCCTTCAACTTTACCTAATTCATTGATAAGTTTTAGTAGTTTTCGTTAGTACCATCTTTAGGATTTTCCGTGTATAGCATCTTGTCATCTGCACACAGTGACAGCTATTCTTCTTTTCTAATTTGGATTTCTTTTATTTCACGTTCTTCTCTGATTGCCATGGCTAGGACTTCCAAAACTATGTTGAATAAAAGTGGCAAGAGTATCTTTGTCTTGTTCTTGATCTTAGTGGAAGTGCTTTCAATATATCACCAATGAGAATGTTGCTGTGGGTTTGTTTTACATGGCCTTTATTATGATGAGATGGACTTCCTCTGCACCCACTTTCTGAAGAGTTTTCATCATAAATCAGTGTTGAATTTTGTCAAAAGATTTTTCTGCATCTATTGAGATGATCATATGCTGTTTGGGGGGCTTATTTTAACGATCATATGGTCTTTATTATTCAGCTTGTTAATGTGGTGTACCACATTGATTGATTTGCATATATTGAAGAATCCTTGTGTACCTGAGATAAATCTCACTCATGGTGTATGATTATTTTAATGTGTTGTTGGATTCAGTTTGCTGGTATTTTGTCGAGGATTTTTGCAACTATGTTCATCAGTGATATTGGCCTGTTATGTTCATTTTTTTCTAGTTTTGGTATCAGAGTGATGGTGAGCTCACAGAGTGAACTTGGGAGTATTGCTTCGTCTGCAAATTTTTGGAAGAATTTCAAAAGGATAGGTGTTAACTCTTCTCTAAATATTTGATAGAATTTACCTGTGTAGTCATCTGGTCCTGAGCTTTTGTTTCTTAGAACTTTTTAAATAACAGTTTCAATTTCAGTTCTTGTGAGTGGTCTGTTCATGTTTTCCATTTTTTCTTGGTTCAGTCTTGGAAGGTTGTACCTTTGTAAGAGTTCATCCATTTCTTCCAGATTGTCCATTTTATTGGCACATAGTTGCCTGTAGTACTCTTTTATGATCCTTTGCATTTCTATGGTATCCATTGTAATGTCTCCTTTTTCATTTCTAATTTTATTGATTTGAGGCCCCTCCCTTTTTTCCCTCAGTGATTCTGGCTAAAGGTTTATCAATTTTATCTTCTCAAAGAACCAGCTTTTAGTTCATTGATCTTTTCTATTGTTTTCTTCATCTCTATTTCACTTATTTCTGCTCTGATCTTTGTGATTTCTTTCCTCCTATCAACTTTGGATTTTGTTTATTCTTCTTTCTCTACTTGCTTTAGTTGTAATATTCGGTTGTTTATTAGAGATTTTTCTTGTTTCCTGAGGTAAAGTTATATTGCTAAAAACTTTGTCCTTCAGACTGCTTTTGCTGCATCCCATAAGTTTTGGGTCATTGTGTTTTCATTCTCATTTGCCTCTAGGTATTGTTTTAATTTTCTCTTTGATTTCTTCAGTGATCCATTGGTGGCTTAGTAACATATTATTTAGCCTCCGTATGTTTCTGTTTTTTACAAATTTTTCCTATAATTGATTTCTAATCTCATAGCATTGTGGTCAGAAAAGATGCTTGATACAATTTCTATATTCTTAAACTTACCAAGCAAGGCTTGATTTGTAGCCTAAGATGTGATCTATCCTGGAGAAAGTTCCATGTGCACTTGAGAGGAAAGTGTATTCAGTTGCTTTTGGTTGGAATGTTCTGTAAATATCGGTTAATTCTATCTAGTATAAAATGTCATTTAAGACTTGTGTTTCCTTATTTTCTTTCAGAATCTGTTGGTTGTAAATGATGCATTAAAGTACACCATTACTATTGTGTTACTATCAATTTCCCCTTTTATGGCTCTTAGCATTTGCATTATAGAAGGTGCTCCTATGTTGGTTATATATATTATTTACAATTATTACATCTTCTTGGATTGATTGAATAAGGGTTAATTATGTAGTGTCTTTCCTTGTCTCTTGTAACAGTCTTTATTTTAAAGCCTATTGTGTCTGTTATGAGTATTGCAACTCTAGCTTTCTTTTGATTTCCGTTTGTGTGGAATATCTTTTTCTCATCCCTCACTTTCAGTCTGTATGTGTCCCTAAGTCTGAAGTGGGTCTCTTGTAGACAGCATATATATGGGTTTTATTTTTGTATCTAATCAGCCAGCCTGTGTCTTTTGGTTGGAGCATTTAATTCAGTTACATTTAAATTAATTATTGATATGTATATTCCTAATTTGTTTGGAATTTTCCTAATTGTTTTGGATTGGGTTTTGTAGGTGTTTTTTCCTTCCCTTCCTCTTTTGTTTTCTTGGGTTTGATGACCATTTTTAGTGTTGTGTTTGAGTTGTTGTAGTTCTTTGGTTTGCATTTCCCATGAAGTCATGATTTAGCTGTGTGTGTGTGTGTGTGTGTGTGTGTGTGTCTAATAGATATATATGTATGTGTGTCTATAGATACACATATCTATCTATATGTATGTATATACATGCACATAGATATATATGCACACATATATACACATACAAGGTTTTTTTTAAGTTTCTGGTCTCTTAATTTTAGATGCAGTTCTCATTTCCTGCATTTGTGGTCTTGTCTTATCACACTTGTTGGTTTTGATATCATTTTTTTAGAAGCAAATCTATGTCCAGCACATATTTGAGCTAAGAATTAGGCCCCATGTTTTGAGAAGAATCTCAAAGAATCTGGGGACATATTTTATAACTGTCATAAAACCAAGTGTGCATAGTTTTACTCTTGTGTAAATATTTGCCCTCATTGCATTCCAGCTCAAGCACCATTATTTCCTCAATTTTCTTGTATTACTCTGGTTAATACTAATATTTTCCTGTTTAGAAGTACTGAAGGTCTTAGAGTCTGAAACTATTTTTTTATTGTATTTTTTAAAATTTTCTTACCTGTTTTAGATTAGGGTCAAGGGACATACCTTCCATGGACCCTAAAATAAATATAAAAATTTGTTCCTTTTAAATTTTTACAATGCAGTATAAATACATAAAACATGTACATTTTTTTAAAGGTATATTGCAAACACCAGTGTAACAACCTCTCAAGTCAAAAAATACACATACTATTTCCCAGTTAGAATCCTCTTGGAGGAATGAAGTCAACATTATAGTACCTAAGATATCCTTCATTTTTTGTTTCTCTCCTTTTAACAACAAAACTGTCATCCATCCACAGACAAAAGTGCCTCTGTGGGGTTTGTGGGATCTAGCACTATTCATACATGAAGGGACACAGGAGGAGTCCTGCCCAGCCACACATTGGTTAGTAGGCATGCAGACCTCTGTATGGGCTTTGGAACTGCCCAAAGCCTATCAACTGGCTCTGTCCCCTTTGAGCCACAATCTGGGAGCACCTGGAGATAACTGATTTGGGCAATCACGCATGGATAGAGAACATTTATAGAAGTCCAGGTATTAAGAGGAGAAATTACAGCGAAAAAAAAAAATATATATATATATATGTGTGTGTATGTGTGTGTGTGTGTGTGTGTGTGTGTGTGTAAACTTAGACACACTGGAGTGGAAGCTTATGAATTCTACCTCAAGGAGCATAAAGTAGGAGTATCCTTGCAAAGTCAGAGAAAGCCCCAGAACCTAGATCAAAACTAACAAAAAGTATCATCAGAAAAATTCTGGATTGGAAGAGATGACTGCTACCTCAAATACAAAACTAGTAACACAAAGCTACAGTGAACATGAAAAGTCAAAAAAACATGACATCACCAAAAAATCACAATTGTCCTCCAGTAACCAGACACTAAAACATGGAGCTCTGCAATTTACCCAATAAAAAAAATTCAAAAAAACTGTTTAAAGGAAATTCAGTGAACTATAAGAAAACACAGAAAGATAATTCCGTGAAATCAGGAAAACAATACAGGGACAGAATGAGAAATTTAAGGAGATAGAAATACTTAAAAAGAGCCAAGCAGAAATTCTGGAGCTAAAGAATTCAATGAACAAAATGTAAAATTCAATGGAGAACATTAATAGAAGAGTAGATCAAACAGAAGAAACAGTCAGTGAATTAGAGGATGGGAACTTTGAGGAAACATACAAGTATTAAGACAGATAATCCAGTTAAAAAAGAACAAAGAAAAAGAATATTGGAGTAAAAAGAAAATCTATTGTGATTTATAGAACACAGTCAAAAGAAACAATATCCAAATCAATGGAGTTTCAGAAGGAAACTTCAGAAATATTATTTAAGAAATAATGACTGAAAACTTGCCAAACCTGAGAGATTTAGCTGTTCAGGGTCTTGAAGCTGAAAGCAAAGAGAAAGAGAGAATCCTAAAATCAGCAAGAGAAAAAAAAGTTTGTGACCTATATAGAGAAACCCATATTAGGGTATTAGTAGGATCTTTACAGGCCAGGAGAGAATAGGATGATGTGTTCAAAGTGCTGAGAGGGGAGGAGGAAAAAATGCCAACCAGAAACACTCTTATCTAGCAGTTATCCCTAAGAAAAGAAGACGAAATAAAGATTTTCCCAGATAAACAAAAACTGAGGAAATTCATGGTCACTAGACGTGCCTTACAAGAAGTGCTGAAAGGAGTTTGTCAAGCTGAAGTTAAAAAAAAATATTAATTAGTAATATGAAAATGTACAACACAATGATAAAGGTAAATAATCAAGTTCAGAAAACTAATACTGTAAAATGGTGTGTTGATAATTATAGAATAAAGGTTAAGTAAGGACCAGAGTATTAGAAATAACTATAACTACCATAATGAATACAATTGTTAATGAATACACAATATAAAAAGATGTAGATTGTTACATTAAAAAACTTAAGAGGCAGGGGAGTAAAAAGGTAGAGTTTTTGTGCTCAAGCAAAGTTTTTGTATTCAGCATAAAATAGACTGTTCTATCCGTAAGATGTTTTGAGTAAGCCTTGTGGTAACCACAAAGCAAAAATCTATACTAGATTTGCAAAAGGCAAAGAGGGGAATTGTCACAGAAAATCGCCAATTCACAAAGGAAGGCAGCGAGAGAGGAAAAAAAGGAACACGACACCTGCAGACCAGCCGGAAAACAATGAGAAGACATCAGTAGATTTTTACATATCCGTGATTACTCCAAATGCAAATGGATTGAGGGCTTCATTCAAAAATACAGAGTGGCTGAGTGAATTAAAAACATGACCCGTTTATATTCTGCCTATAAGAGATTCACTACAACTTTAAGGACACAGGCTCAAAGTGGAAACTGAAAGAGAGCAGTGGTAGCTGTACTTAAATCAGACAAAATAAGACTTTCCCATTGCAGTTCCTTTTCTAACTTCTTGAAATAGAAGCATGTCTCACAGGTTTTCATTTTTTCCTAATGCATGTATTCTTAAATGTTATAAAATTTCCACTAGATACTGACTAGCTTTAGCATATGTTTTGATGTATGTAGTATTTTCACAATTACTGTTTTAAATATTTTTAAATTTTTATCTTTTCTTTTTTCAATCCATATGTTATTTATAAGTACATTTTAAAATCCTTGAATAAATGGGGATATTTTAGTTATTTTATTGTTAATCACTTCTGTTTTCCATAAATATGTCTCTGAGAAACAATATGTTGTTCTGCTTTAGATCATTTAGTTCATTTATATCCAGTGTAATCTAAAGCATATTGGGATTTGTTTTCATTGTTTTAGTAGCTCAGATGGTTAAGAATCTGCCTGAGAGGCAGGAACCTAGGTTCCATCCCTGGATCAGGAAGATCCCCTAGAGAAGGGAATCTTCTGACAACCCACTCCAGTATTCTTGCCTGGAAAATTCCATGGACAGTGGAGCCTGGTGGGCTACAGTCCATGGGGTCACAAAGAGTCAGACACAACTGAGTGGCTAACACTTCCACTTCCATATTTCTGTCATTGCTTTCTTTCTGTTTCCTTTCTTGTCCTCTTTATTGACTTGGTGGTGTTGTTTTTTTTTTTTTTCATCATTCCACTTCTCCCGCTAAGATTTGGAAATTATATTGTTGCCAGATTTTAAAGTCTGCTTTGTAATGCTTTTGTTTCACCTTACTAATTGTTTTGTGTAATTACAGTTCATTTATATTAGCCCACATATTTGCCACTTTATTCTGAATTTCTTCTTCTATCTGAAGCATTCCAGCTGGAACTACTTTCCTAGTGTCTAAATTATATCATTCAGAAGTTCCTTTAGTGAAGATATGCTAGTGATAAAAATTTCAACTTCTGTTTGTCTGTAAAATATATTTACCTTCAGTTCAGTCACTCGGTCGTGTCCGACTCTTTGCAACCCCATGGAGCACAGCACGCCAGGCTTCCCTGTCCATCACCAACTCCCGGAGTTTAGCCAAACTCATGTCCATTGAGTCCAACCATCTCATCCTCTGTCATCCCCTTCTCCTCCTGCTTTCAATCTTTCCCAACATCAGGGTCTTTTCAAATGAGTCAGTTCTTTGCATCAGGGGGCCAGAGTATTGGAGTTTCATCTTCAGAATCAGTCCTTCCAATAAACATTTAGGACTGATCTCCTTTAGGATGGACTGGTTGGATCTCCTTCCAGTCCAAGGGACTCTCAAGAGTCTTCTCCAACACCACAGTTCAAAAGCATCAGTTCTTCAGTGCTCAGCTTTCTTTATAGTCCAACTCTCACATCCATACATGACTACTGGAAAAATCATAGCCTTGACTAGATGGACCTTTGTTGGCAAAGTAATGTCTCTGTTTTTTAATATGCTATCTAAGTTGGTCATAACTTTCCTTCCATAGAGTAAGCATCTTTTAATTTCATGGTTGTAGTCACCATCTGCAGTGATTTTGGAGCCCAGAAAAATAAAGGTAAATAAAATATTTACCTTGTGTTCATATTTGAATGATATTTTGCTGGGTATAGAATTCTAAGTTGACTGTAGTTTTCTTCCAGAAAATCAAAAACAACAATCTGTTCATCTCTGGCCTCTCTTACTTCTGTTGAGAAGTAATCTGCTCACAGTCTTTTGAAAGTAGTCTCTTGTCCTGTGGGTTCAAATATCTCTTTTTTTTTTTTCTATCATATCATTGTGATGTGTATAATAAAGGTTTCATGTTCCTGTATTCTGTGCCTTATGAAAGTATGGCTTGGTTTTGATTCTAGAAGATGCCAGATGTCAACTCTCCAAATATGTCCTCTGGCAATGTCTACCTCCTGCCATAATGTAGAAACTTGTGCCAGACTTAACTTCCCACCAGAAACAACTATTAAACCAGAAAATACATTTGAAACAGTTGATTCTCTGATCCACGAGAGACAAGAAAACAAGGTGAAATCCAGAATCGCCTTGGATTTCTGCCTACAAGAAGTTCGAGAACCATAGTCCACAAAAGGGAGATTCTAGCCACCTCCCAGTGAGTGATCCCTCTCTTGAGGAGAATAGAGATCAGAGTTTGATGCCTGAGCTAACTGAAGTTTAGCAGAAAACCAGAAAAGATGAGAGTTACACAGAAAGAGATCCAGAAATCTGCATGGTGGTCCTCTTGAATGTGTTTCTGAAATCTGAGTCACAATGTATTAGAGTGAAAATCCTTCAGGAGGCCAGGCGAACAATGACTGGGGAGCTATAAGCTGGACAACATGAAGCACTTACCCAGGGATGGAAAATATTATGGTTACATCCAACTACTAGCATGAAGAATTCTTGTTGAACACCCAGGGCATGCTGTAAAAATTCCAGAATCACTAATCCAGTGCAGGATTAAAGATATCCTAAATTCACCTTGTCAAGACTTAAAACCATGCCTCAAAATAATCAAACTGTCCTCAAGTAATTAACTGCCTGGCAGACAAATTCAACACTTTTAATACTAGATAAGCAAAACCAAGAAAAATCAGTGCATAGAAACCCACCCAGAAATGGCAGAGATGATGTAATCAGTAGACGAGAACTTTAAATCAGCAATTATAAATATCTTTAGTGATGTAACACGTAAAGATGACCAGGAGAGAAATGAAATTTACAAAAAAGGAACCAAATGGCATGTTGGGGATGAAAATTCTAACATCAGAAGTTTTAAAATTTACTAGATGGGATTAACAGCAAATTATACACTGAAGGAGAAAAGATTGGAGAACTTAAAGACAGAAGGAAAAAGAAATATCCAAAAATGGAATCATAGGGAGAAAAAAGAGAATGAACACAGAACCTCAGTGACTTGAAAGACAACATCAAGCAGTTCAAAGATGTGTGGAAGTGGGGTAGGAGTAGAGGTGTTTTAAGAAATTAAGGCCAAAAATTTTCCAAATTTGATCAGAAGCCTTTATAGCAGTTATCTTTATATCAATTTTAGAGTAAGCTTACTCTAAAATTTAATTGCTGAGAGCAACAGACATTTGTTTTCTCAGCTTCTGTGGGTCAGGAATACAGACAGGTCTGACTCAGAATGCCTCTGACTCGGGCTCTCTCATGGAACTGTGATCAAGGTGTTAGCCGAAGCTGTACCTATCTCAAGGCTCCACCACAGGAGGATTTACTCCCAAGCGCTCTCTGTAGTGGCAGGCTTCAGGTCTCCACTGCTGTTGTCAGGACACATTAGTTCTTGCCTTGTAGTCCTCTTCATAGATCAACTCAGAACATGACAGCCTACCTCCCTCAGAGGGAGGATAAAGAGAGAAAGAGCAAGAGGAGAGACATACAGAGAGTAGGAGGTAGGGGGAAAACAAAATTTAAAATTCATGGTCTTTTTTAACCTGTTCTTAAAAGTGACATCCTATCGCTTTAACCTTTTTCCATTAATTAGAAGCAAGCTGTTGATATAGTCCCTTGAATGTGGGGGTGTGAATACCATGGGACAGGGAAATTAGGAGCCATTGTAGAGGCTACCTACCATACATCACACCATACATAAAAATAGCTTGAAGTAAATCATGATCTAAACCTAAAAGGAAAACAGTAAAAACTTCTAGAAGAAAATCTGCAGTAAGCAAAAATTTCTTGCCTAGGACACAAGAACAGCAAATCATAAAAGAAAAAATATTGATAAATTGGACTATATCAAATTAAAAACTTCTACTCTTCAAAAGCCACCATTAAGAAAATGGAAACAAGACTATGTGAAAAGATTGGCAATTAGTATATTCAACTAAGGACTTGGATTCCCATAATTTTATTTTAAAAAGTGTTACAGCTCAACAACAACAATAACAACTTGGCAGCTTACTACAGACTTAAATGTGTGCTTGCCATGTGACTGTGCAGTTTTACTCATAAGAGTTTACCAAAGAGAAGTGAAAATATATATTCACACACAAAAAAACTCATGAGCAACTATTTGTAGTTGCTGTATTTATAATAGCCAAAAATGGGAAGCAACCCAAATGTCCTTCCACAGATCCATGTATAAACATTCAGCAATAAAAAGAAGCAAACTACTGATACAGGCAGCAAACACTGATGAATCTCAAAAATGAGATGATGCAGAAAACAAAGTGCACACTGTATGATGGCGTTTATATGAAACTCTAGAGGAGATGATTCAGATCTGTGATGACAGAACAGCTTAGTGGACGCCTCGAGCTGGGTTTGGTGGGTCGTGACTGCAAAGGGTTATAAGGGAACATGTTGGGATGATAGACATATTCTGTCTTAACTGGGATTATAGTTATGTGGGTGTATGTATTTGTCAAACCTCACCAAGCTCCATACTCAAGGTGGCAGCATTTTATTTTCCATAATTATACCTCAATAAGGTTGATTTTAAAATAAATCCTGCCTTTGCTCTTCAATTCTCTCCCCCCGTCCTTCAGGGACTCTGTTGTAAGACATCTTAGACTTTTATATTACATTCTTACCTTCTTTATTTCCATATTTTTCTTTCACTGTGCTGTATTTTGACAGTAACTTGAAATCTATGTTATCTTTCCTAAGGTCTCTTTTTTATGTTCAATCTGCTGCTGTATATGCCCGTTGAGTTTTTATCCTAAGGTATTTTTTTATGTCTAGGATTTCTGTTGAGCTCTTTCAAGTCCACAGTTTTACATTCTTAAAGCCTCCTGTCCCTTGCTGATATTTTCAGGTTTGTCATACTTTTCCTTTAAAGTGGTGAACATTATGTGAGAGTCTGCCTCTGGTAACTCTAGTATCCATCACCAGACAGGCCTGTTTCTGCTGGTTTCTGTGCATGTTGTCTGATTTCTCTATCTGCTTATTAATAATTGCCCTGGAAAATTTTTGTAACATGGCTTTCAGAGAGAACCTTTGTCTCAACTTCTGGGTTCCTGAGAGCTCTACCAGTTCTAAGCACATCAGCCAAGAGGAAGGTTTCTGACCTGCCCTAGGTGTTGGTTCTTTGAGTTCAATCTGTAAGGTGGCCAGTCTGTGGCCACAATTTCTCGGGAGTGTTTCTTTCTCCTTTTCTCTTCCTGTTTCGCTAATGCCCCACATAGCTTCTTTGTAGTCCTGTGTCTTTGAGGGCAGGGGCGTGGATCCAGATATGGTTCACCTTTACGGTGATACCCCTTAGGGTCCCAGATCAGTGTTAGAAAGGACCTCTATAAAGCACCCCTTTCTCTGAGTGGGAATAGAACCAGATCCTAAATGTGTCAAGTATTATGAATATGCCCTCCAGAAGCATTGGTGCCCTCATAGTCTACTTATTCTTCCCATTACAAACTTTCATTCAAAAATTGTCTTGAAGGTTTTTGCTATATTTTCCTCTCCTTGATGCTTTTAAAGTGTTGTGGAGTTTTTAATGGATGGATTAATCTGAATTATTGGATCCACACATATACTCTTTAAAACTATCCTGCCTCGTATAGCATAGTACTGGACATAAGTTGGTGAAAACTAGGCATTAGATAACTTTTGTCTTATGTAGTTTGTATGTGTCTGTGGTCAGTTACAGATCCTAGAAGCTGAAATGGACTGTAGCTGCAAAGTAAATTAATCAGAGTTGTTACCAGGAATTACTGTCAGGATCATTAAAACCAGTGTTGCACTTACACAACATATTATTTCCAATTAATAAACATTAGCAGTTAACCTTAGTATTATTTCTTAACTAAAAGAAATATGTTATATACCTGTTTGTTTTAATCTGATAACTTGCGTAGAGACTAGACTCAGATCAAGAGATAGACCCTGAAATAAGTTTTACAGCTTCTTATACTCACAGTTCCCTGGGGTGAACACAAGTCCACTCAGAGGACGCACAGGGTCAGTCACAGGGCAGAGGAAGTTGGTGGGGATCCGTGGGCAAGAACCTGTATTGTGATTTCTGCTAGAAGGAGTGAGGCAGGGTAAGCAGGTCTATCTATGCTCAAGTGTGCTTAGTCACTCAGTCATGTCTGACTCTGTAACCCCATGGACTGTAGCCTGCCAGGCTCCTCTGTCCTTGGGATTTTTCAGGCAAGAATACTTAAGGGGTTGCCATTTCCTCCTCCAGGGGATCTTCGTGGCCCAGAAATAGAACTTGCATCTCATGCATTGCAGGCGGCTTCTTTACCTGATGAGCCATCGTGGAAGCAGTTTTAGGACTGGCTAATTTGGGTGATTACAGTGAGCTCTGAAGCATAGGGACTGTCCTTGGTCATCTGATACCGGATCC
This sequence comes from Antilocapra americana, assembly GCA_007570785.1. Lineage (NCBI taxonomy): Eukaryota > Metazoa > Chordata > Mammalia > Artiodactyla > Antilocapridae > Antilocapra > Antilocapra americana. The sequence continues at coordinate 5,711,043 of ML663008.1, read as the reverse complement.
TGGGGCACTTAAGGCAGGTGTACAGCAGCCCAGAGTGTGAGAACCCAGTAGGGGAAGTGGTCGTGAGTATGAGTCTAATCAATTGCTCATGAAGGGAAACTGATGGGCCTCTAACTAGGGCCTCAAATCTGAGTCAAGACAACATTTAGAAACAACTCTATTATATGTCAAAGTAACTAATTATGTGGAATCCTAAACCTGGGATATAAGGACAATTATTCTTTGTTTACTTCTTTAAAAATTTATTTTATATTGGAACATAGTTGATTAACAATGTTGTGTTTAAGGTGTACAGCAAAGTGATTCAGTTATACATATATCTATTTTTTTTCAAATTCTTTTCCCATAGGTTATTACAGAGCAACTGCTCCCTTTGTTATACAGTTGGTCCTTATTAGTCATCTGTTTGAAATATAGCATTGTGTACATGTCAATTCCAAACTCCCCAATCTATCCCTCCCCGGCAGCCTTCCCCAATCTATCCCTCCCCGGCAGCCTTCCCTTCTGATAACTATAAGTTTGTTCTGTGAGTCTGTTTCTGTTTTATTAATAAGTGCATTTGTATCTTTTTTTTTTTAAGATTCTGCATATAAATGACATCAGATGATACTTGTTTTTCTCTGTCTGACTTCACTTAGTGTGTGAAAGACAGCTATTCTAACTGGGCAGAAGTGCTTAAATTTGATTTATTTGTGTCACAGTGTTGAAATGAGAGACGAAAAAGTATGTGTCGTATTGACTAAAATCTTGAAAAGTTTTGGAAAATGTAGCATAATTTGTAACTGTGTGAATTACCTAGTGAGGGCCTGCCCATGCTGAGGGTGCCCTGTAAAGACTGACCATCTCATTTTCTAACATGATAGCTTTTTCATCAGTCAGTATATGCTTTGGTGATTAGAAACTGTAAGTCTACTCAGAGAAAGTTTTTGTCACTCGGCAGATATTTTGCATCAAATTTAAGAAAAAGGCAGTGTCAGCACTTTGGATCCTTGTACATTCTAAGAATTACTGGGAAGATGATAAAGGAATGCATAGTTCAGGATATAGGCACTACGATTTTATATATATACATATGTATATATATGTTGTTTGGCTGCATCAGGTCTTAATTTCAGCATCCAGGATCTCCATTGTGTCATGCAGGGTCTTTTGTTGTGGCGCATGGACTCTCTAGTTGTAGCATGTAAGCTTAGTGATTGCAGAGAGGGCTTAGTCACTCCTCAGCATGTGGACTCTTGGTTCCCTGACCAGGGATTGAATTTGTGTTCCTTGCTTTGCAAGGGAGATTCTTCACCATTGGACCACCAGGGAAGTCCCATAGGCACTAGGATTGAGTGAACTAACTTTTACAAATTAGTACTGTTAATAATTCAAGACCATGTTTCCAGAGGAGAAAATATTACACAGAACAATGTGGCAAGGCTTATTTATCCAATGACACTTTACTCATGTTTGAACTTCTAAATCTAACACATTGGTCGTCTATTATAGACCTCTGTGAACTGTTCACGTACATCCACAGGCACCACCAGCAGTTATTGGCATATAGTATTTGTTGAATGTATATGTATATATGAGTATAAATATTTATGTAAATACAAAATCCATAGCGGGCTTCCCTGGTGGCTCAGATAGTAAAGACTCTGCCTACAGGATGGGAGACCTGGGTTCGATTCCTGAGTCAGATAGATCCCCCTGGAGAAAGGGGTGGCTACCCACTCCAGTATTCTTGCCTGGAGAATTCCATGGACAGAGCAGCCTGGCGAGCTACAGTCCATGGGGTTGCAAAGAGTTGAACGCTACTGGGTGACTAACGCTTTCACTTTCAAAATCCATAGTATAGTTTTGGACACTTGATAAGTATTCTTTACATGTTTATAGATGTGTTTTCTGAGAATTATTGAAATTAGATTTTTTTAAGGGAGTTTTTGCTAGCCAACAGTACAGGACCAAAGAAGAGTTGCTCCAGCCTGAATTCTGGGGTGCAGTGTCAGCTTTATGGGGAAGCCCAGTAGGTAGCCCTGTATGTGACCAGTCTACAGGAGTTTACTAGAATGAGTCCTGTGCCAACAGTGCTCATCAGTCCTGCTGCCTGGCATCAGGCCATTGTAATGTAATTCTTCTGAACACTGGAAATTGTTTTTGTGGGAGTTTTGGAGTTTTTAGCTAAAATTTAGACACTTTAGAAGTAGCCCTATGGTTTCCAGTAGTTGGGAACTTGATAACAACTTCGATGTGGCCCATGGAATGACTTAGAAGAGCTGTCTGCCTTGGCTTCTCTCTCTCCACTCCTTTCCTATACCTCCAGTCAGTCCTTGATGCTGATCCTGCCTCCTTAATGGCTTTCAAATCTGTTTGTCTTTGCTCACTACTCCTTCCTTAGTTCGAGTCTTTCTCCTCTCCTGCCTGGATTATTGCAGCAGCTTTCTGATTGGTTTCTGGCACCCCACTGCTCCTCTTTCCTCTAATCCATTTCCCATGCTATGACAGCAATAACCTTTTAGATTATAAATCTTGTTAATTCATTCCACTCTCCCATCCCTTTCCACCCCAAGTTAGGAAGAAGTTGGCCACAGGGATTTTCTGACCTAGCCCTTACATGTGTTCTAATCTCATTTCTTATCACTTTCCAGTTTTTATTACTCTCTTCTACTTAAGAAAATTTTAGAGACATCCCCATCACCTTAAGGACCACTTATTTTAATAAGAAATTACTAGTGTCAGTTTTAAAGATCAAAATTATATCCAAAGCACCCAGACCTTTAAAAATAGCAATTAGGTCATAAACCAGCCAGTCACTTCTTGTTAAAGCCAGGGCAGTGGTGGGAAGTGGGGAGGGGCCAATACTGTACTAACTGCTCAGCTGATATCCAGCAAGAAGGTGTACCTTTTAAAAGACAATAGCTGTGAGCACAACACAAAGCTGTCACCCTTGTGGAGCTTTTATTCCAGTAGAGGAGGCAGACAGCGAACAGGAGAAATTAAATATATGATGTAATAGATAAGCTTAAGTGCAAAAGAGAGCAGAAAAGAGAACAGGCAGTGCATGTATTTTTAGGGGGAGTGGAGTTTTGGAAAGGGCCAGTAGGGATAACCATCCTCAGCTCTCCTGACCCTTCTTGTCTTCTTCCAAACAAGCCCTGGTGAAATCCAGCTTCTTCCCCTTTCTGTACTTTGACCCAGTCAGCTCAAAATGGCTGGAGTAAAACACAGCCATGACAGTGTTCTTACTTTATATTCATGATTGCAGAAGGGGCCCTTAACTGCCAAGCAGTCTGCCTGGATAGTCCCTGGTGACGAGTTGTTGTTGTTATTGTTCAGTCCTTAAATCGTGTCTGACTCTTTGCAACCCGGTGACCTGCAGCACTCCAGGTTTCCCTGTCCTTCACTATCTCCTTGAGTTTTCTCAAACTCATGTCCATTGAGTCAGTGATATCATCCAGCCATCCCATCCTCTGTCACCCTCTTCTGCTTTTGCCCTCCATCTTTCCCAGCATCAGGATCTTTTCCATTGAGTTGGCTCTTCACATCAGGCGGCTTCATCTTCAGCTTCACATCAGGTGGCTTCAGCTCCTTCCGATGAATATTCAGGGCTGATTTCCGTTAGGATTGACTGGTTTGACCTGCTTGCTGTCCAAGGGACTCTCAAGAGTCTTCTCCAGCACCATGGTTCAAAAGCATCAATTCTTCAGCCTTCTTTATGGTCCATCTCTCTCATCTGTATATGACTACTGGAAAAAGCCTTGACCATACAGACCTCTGTTGGCAAAGTGATGTGTCTGCTTTTTAATACACTGTCTAGGTTTGTCATAGCTTTTCTTCTAAGCAGCAAGTATGTCTTTTAATTTTGTGGCTGCACTCACCATCCACATTGATTTTGGAGCCCAAGAAAATAGTCTGTCACTGTTTCCATGTTTCCCCATCTGTTTGCCCTGAAGTAATGGGACCAGATGCCATGATCTTACTTTTTTGAATGTTGAGTTTTAGGCCAGCTTTTTCACTGTCCTCTTCCAGCTTCATCAAGAGGCTCTTCAGTCCTCTTTACTTTCTGCCTTTAAAGTGATACTATCTGCATATCCGAGGTTATTGATATTTCCCCCAGAAGTCTTGATTCCAGCTTGTGATTCATCTACCCCAACGTTTCGTATGATGTACTCTGCATGTAAGTTAAATAAGCAGGGTGACAATATACAACTCTGATGTACTCCTTTCCCAATTTTGAACCAGTCCACTGTTCCATGTCCAGTTCTAAGTATTGCTTCTTGACCTGCATACAGGTTTCTCAGGAGGCAGATAATGTGGTCTGATATTCCCATCTCTTTAAGAATTTTCCACAGTTTGTTGTGATCCACACAGTCAAAGACTGTAGCGTAGTCAATGAAGCAGTTTTTCTGAAATTCTTTTGCTTTTCTGTGATCCAGCAAATGTTGGCAATCTGATCTCTGGTTCCTCTGCCTTTTTTAAACCTAGCTGTACATCTGGAAGTTCTAGCTTCCTGAAGCCTAGCTTGAAGGATTTTGAGCATAATCTTCCTAGCATGTGAAATGAGTGGAATTGTACAGTAATTTGAACAGTTTTTGGCACTGCCTTTCTTGGGATTGAAATGAAAATTAACCTTTTCCAGTCCTGTGGCCACTGCTGAGTTTTCCAAATTTGCTGGCATAAGGAGTGCAGCACTTAAACAGCATCATCTTTTAGGATTTGAAATAGCTCAGCTGGAATTCCATCACCTCCACTACCCTCTTATCTTTCCCCAAACATTTCACGTCTCCTCCCCTACTACCACTCCCATGTGATAACTTCAATCCCTACTTCACAGAGCAAAGAGATGCAATCAGAAGAGAACTTCCACAATTCCCATCACAGCATTCATCTTCCTGAATGCATCTTTCCCCATATATCTTATGGTAACGATAGATAAACTGTCCCTGCTTGAGTAGGAGGCCAGACTCTTCATTTGTCTCATAGATTCCATCCCTGCTTTGCTATCCTACCTCCTCATCAGATTCTCAACTGAAAACATTTTTCCCAAAAATACAATGCCTAACATAGCAATATGAAGTGGTCATCTGTCTAAGAGAGCAATATGTAGAAATAACCCACAGAATAAGCAATTTAAAACAAAGCAGCCAACCTTCTAAGAACATTCCTACTTAAATGTTAGTGTGTAGACTTATACAGACTCCACGGTGCTCCATGGAGCACTCCAGATCAGATGTGCTCAGCAGATCACACTAGGTAAAAAGGTCTTGCCCAGCCTGGTTACTCAGTCAATATCTTGACTTCAAGTATACTCTTGAATCCAGTGGGTATAACAAGGACTTTTTTCAGTTTCAAAACTTACCACCTTTTGTGTCCAGCCTTAAAATACCAAGTGTTGGTAAATAGCCTTCCAAATCCTAAACAAGTTAAAACTACCAAATTTCCAGTAATGTAGTGACTTTTTTTACCTCTTAGATAAAAGGAAAAAATAGAAATAGAATATTTCCTTCAAAATTAAGAAAATAATACCATTACTTGACACCAAACATTAGTAAGTTTATTGTTTTTCTAATATCATGCAATATTTTTAAAAATGGTTTCTTGCCATCAGTATGGAAGTGAGCAAACATCACCATTCCATCAGAGACACTATATTCTAGTTGGAGAGTCAGACTGTAAAGAGCTATACTAACAAACATTTACTCTGCTACTTCATTTTTAGTAATTTGACCTCTACTTTTAGTAAACTAATTCTTTGCTTCTTTTACCATTTCAGTGAATTTAAATTTATATCAAACTAAATTTTTGTGTCACTGCTATGAATTTACACTGTTCTCAAATCTTATTAAGTAGTTTCAGAATTAATGTGAACTTTTCAAATCATCCATTTAACACATAACTAAAGACATTCTGTTCATTTTATTTCTAGTTTGCATAGAATCCTAAAAAATTATAGGTGTATGTCTTCCCAAAATAGTCTCCATCTTTTATGTATAACTCTTAATTTGACTTTTAAATATTGAAAAACATAAGCTTAGAATTATATATTTACCAATGGCCTTAAATAAGGAGCTAATGAAGTATCGGTTTTAAAGACCTAAAAATTTTCTCCTAAACATGAGTGAGTGACTGAAGATCTTAGTGTAGGAGTCAGTTGGGTCTATAAAAAGCTAAAACAATAGATTCAAGTCCAAGGTCTGCACCACAAATATGTGATTTTCTATAAACCAGTTTTCTCAAGTCTCAATTTTATTATCTGTAAGAATAAAAACTAGTTTGCTAGGGTTATTTATGAAGTACAAAGCAAATCTTGTAAGCTATAAATCATCATGCAAACATGTATTAATAGAATCTGACATGTTCTATACTCAGTTTCTTTTGGGGGAGAAGGGGGTTGTTTTTAATTGCTTAATGTCCCCAAGGGCTTCCCTGGTGGCTCAGATGGTAAAGAATCCATCTGCAATGCGGGAGACCCAGGTTCGATCCTTGGGTCAGAAAGATCCTCTGAAGGAGGAAATGGCAACCCACTCCAGTATTCTTGTTGGGAAAATCCCATGGACAGAGGAGTCTGGCGGGCTACAGTCCATGGGATCCCAAAGAGTCAGACACGACTGAGCGACCAACACTCATGTCCCCAAATTGCTAGTCGTTGACTGTCCTTGAGATATTTTCAACATCCTTTTCAATTCTTGTGATCTTTTCCTTTCAAATTTAAATGGATATCATTGTCACTGCTTTTCCTTCTGCTATTCTACTTCAGTGTAACATAATTTTTAATAAATTCATGTAAATATATAAGGAAAGAATCCTTTGTTGAATGCTCTTATTAAAGACAAGAAAAAAGATCTAGATTTTCCCAGCCTCTCCTTTTGTGGCAGTCTGGTATGATCTTTGTTCCATGAATCAGAGCACTGTTTTTATTAAATTTAAAAGGCCCCATGTCTTGTGCCATTTTTGGTAGATTGAGGAAGGTTACTTGAAAATAAAATCGTTATCAAAAATAAGTAGGTCATTTTTTACATGCTTTGAATATTTAGTTGTATATTTTACACATCTTTTTAAAAAGGAGAGTAATTATGCTTAAGTTAAATATTTCTTGGTTATATAATTTTTATAAAATTATTAAAATGTGAGAAAATATTTTTTAACAAGGCTTCATTGTTTGTATTTAGAGTTTTGCATGGGAAAAATCTGGTTTTCATAGGGTATAGTTAGTGTTTGCTTAACATGCCTCTGTTAGTTGTTTAAGCCACAGAGTTGAAAATGGAGATACATTCCAATATACTAAGAAAGTCTTTTGGCATGTCTCTACTATCTCACTAGGATTATGTTAGCATGCTCTGACAGGTCAAAACTAAAATGTTGACTCTCTAAATAGAAAATATTTTCACAAAATTCCACATTAAGATTATTTCCTTTCATGAAAAAATTGTATATTTAATAATACTGAAAAACAATTTAATATTTTTAGCACATAAAGTGGCAGCACAGTATTATAAAGAGCACTGACTCAGGAGTCAGGCAGACCTGAATTTGAATCCCATGCGATCCCAACCCTTTACACTTACTACAAACCCAGAAAAAAGGAATTAAATTCATGCCTGGTGTATAAAGTAAAAGTTTAGGAAGCAACCAGCAGATAATGGGCTTAGAAAATAGCCTTTATAAATGCTAAGACATTGTGGTATTCAAAGTTGTTGTTGTTGTTCAGTCCCTAAATTGTGTCTGACTCTTTGGATGCCAGCAGCATACCAGGCTTCCCTGTCCTTCATTATCTCCTGGAGTTTGCCCAAACTCATGTCCATTTAGTAATTGATGCCATCCAACCATCTCATCCTCCTTGACACCCTTCTCCTCCTGCCTTCAATCATTCCCAGCATCAGGGTCTTTTCCAGTGAGTGAGTCAGCTCTTCACATCAGGTGGGCAAAGGATTAGAGCTTCAGCTTCAGCATCAGTCTTTCTAATGAATATTCAGGGTTGATTTCCTTTAGGACTGACTGGTTTGATCTCCTTTCTGTCCAGAGGACTCTCAAGAGTCTTCTCCAACCACAGATGCTTCTCCACCACAGTTTGAAAGCATCAGTTCTTCAGCACTCAGCCTTCTTTATACTCCAACTGTCACATCCACACATGACTACTGGAAAAACCATAGCCTTGACAATATGGACCTTTGATGACAAAATTATATCTCTGCTTTTTAAGACACTGTTTAGGTTTGCCGTAGCTTTTCTTCCAGGGGGAGCAGATGTCTTTTAATTTCATGGCTGCAGTCACCGTCCACAGTGATTTTGGAACCCAAGAAAATAAAGCCTCTCACTGTTTCCATTGTTTCCCCATCTATTTGCCATGAAGTGATGGGACCAGATGCCATGATCTTTGTATTTTGAGTGTTGAGTTTTAAACCAGCTCTTTCCCCCTCTTCTAGAGGCTTTTTAGTTCCTCTTTGCTTTCCTTCATTAGGGTGGTGTCATCTGCATATCTGAGATTATTTATATTTCTCCCAGCAATCTTGATTCCAGCTTCACCTTCATCCAGTCTGGCATTTCACGTGAGGTACTCTGCATGTAAGTTAAATAAGCAAGGTAACAATACACAGCCTTGGCATACTCCATTCTCAATTTTGAGCCTATTCATTGTTCTATGTCTTTTTCTTTTTTTTTTTTTTTTTCAATTTTCTTTACTTTATTGTGTTGGTTTTGCCATACAGTAACATGAAACCGCCATGGATCTACACATGCTCCCCCTCCAGAACCCCCCCTCCCCCCTCCCGACTCCTTCCCCCTGGGACATCCCGGTGCACCAGCCCCGAGCATCAACACTGGGCTGGCGATTGATTTCACATATGGTAATTAACATGTTTCAATGTCATTCTCCCATATCATCCCACCCTTGCCCTCTTCCACAGAGTCCACGTGTCCGTTCCATACATCTGCGTTCCTTTTGCTGTCTCGCATGCTGGGTTCTCGTTACCATCTTTCTAAATTCCATATATATGCGTTAGTATACTGTATTGTTGTTTTTCCTTCTGGCTTACTTCACTCTGGATAATAGGCTCCAGTTCCGTCCACCTGAGTAGAACTGCTTCAAATGAATTTTTTTTTAATGCTGAGTAATATTCCATTGTGTATATGTACCACAGCTTTCTTATCCATTCGTCAGTTGATGGGCATTTAGGTTGCTTCCATGTCCTGGCTATTGTAAACAATGCGGCGATGAACATTGGGGTACATGTGGCTCTTTCAATTCTGGTTTCCTCGGTGTATATGCCCAGCAGTGGGATTGCTGGGTCATATGGCAGGTCTATTTGCAGTTTTTTAAGGAACCTCCACACTGTTTTCCATAGTGGCTGTACTAGTTTGCATTCCCACCAACAGTGTAAGAGGGTTCCCTTTTCTCCACATCCTCTCCAGCATTTATTGCTTATGTCTTTTTCTAACTGTTGCTTCTTCTTCTTTTTTTTTTTAATTTTAGCTTTGTAAATTTTTTAAAAATTTATTTATTTTTTTTAATTTGATTTATTTATTTATTTTCTTGACATTATCATGTTGGTTTCGCCATACATTGACCTGAATACCAGTTTCTCAGGAGGTAGGTAATATGATCTGATATTCCCATCTCTAAGAATTTTCCACAGTTTGTTGTGATCCGCACAGTCAAAGGCTTTAGCCTACATGAAGCAGATGTTTTTCTGGAATTCCCTTGCTTTTTCTTTTATCCAACGAATGCCGGCAATTTGATCTCTGGTTCCTCTACCTTTGCTGAATTGAGCTTGTATGTCTAGATGTTCTCAGTTCACGTACTATTGAAGCCTAGCTTGAAGGATTTTGAGCATTACCTTGCTAGCATGTGAAATGAGCACAACTGTATGGTAGTTTGAGCATTCTTTGGCATTGCCCTTCTTTGGGATTGGAATGAAAACCGACCTCTTCCAGTCTTATAGCCACTGCTCAGTTTTCCAAATATGCTGGCATATTGAGTGCAATACTTTAACAGCATCATCTTTTAGGATTTGAAATAGTTTAGCTGAAATTCAAAGTAAATCATGCCATATAATGCATGAGATTTATGTATGTGAAATAAACACATATTTCATTTTTAATTGTAAAAAAAATTACTAGTTCTAGAATGCATTATTTATATATATGAATTGTATCTCCTTCCTCTTTGGAGACATAATACTGAGGAATATATATGAAATCAAGCTGAAGTTCTTTTTTTTTTTTTTTTAATTTATTTGGCTGTGCTGGGTCTTGGTTGTGGCATGTGAAATCTGATCCCTGACCAGGGGTCAAACCCAAGCCCTATGTTTTGGGAGCGGTCTGAGCCACTGGACCGCTACGAAATCCCCATGTTGAAGTTGTTTTTGCAATGTAAAAGTAGACACTGAAGTATTTTCACTGACAAATCTCACCTTAGGTCATAATACAGAATTACATGACAACCACAATAAATTTATATTTTTTGAAGTTGAAGATTAAAATTTATCCTTATTCCAATGAAAAAATATGTTATGAATATGGTCTGTGCTAGACATATTTGCAGTAGCATCCATATTGGGCCTCGGCAGATTGATGTATGCTGTGTTATACCCGGAGTGCACAGGCTGACTGCTCAGTGGTGATTCTGTATCTCTGGGGAAGGATTCATTTGCTCTCCTTAGAAATGGTTTTGTTTTTAGCATGATTCAACGATACAATCCCAAGTCTTCAACCAGTTAGGTCTTTTATTAATAATAAGTTACAAAATAGACACAGAGCAATACATTAAAAAATGCAAGTGGCTCATTTTATGCATTTGACTCTCCCCATAAGGATTTTTCTGTATATGCCATCAATTGATGCATTCTACCATTCGGGTGAAAAGTATTTATTAACAGCCGTCAAAAACGAGCTTTTTTCATGTTTGATCCAAGCACCCTGCTTCCTAGCGTACCTTTATTGTGCCATATTGAGCATCAAAGCTTTCCTTCTGAAAATCTTCCCTTTAAAACTTAGTGCTGATCTGCCCTCACCTAGTCTTGAAAACACTTGGCTGTTTTTCTCTGTCCTCTCTACATCATAACAATTGAATTCTTATAAATTGACTTACCTTCCCTACTACGTGTCCACCTATTTACTACAGTTAGGTGAATATTAGAGACCAAAATCAGACAGTAAATACCAGGACAGTGTTTAAATACAAAACACTTAGGATACTAGAGTCCTCTATGCCCTAGTTTTGCTGCCTTTGGAAACCTCGTGTCCCTCTGACAACTGACAAATACTATTACCAGACACCTGTGATTTCTTAAGATCTTCCCATAAGCAAGTATAGCCATAATTAAATGCAATGTAAAATAATTTTCCCACAGAAGGAAGTTTTTTATCTTAGTATCAAAAAGCTTAATGTAAGAAGCTCTTTAAAAATCTGAGCTCCTCCGTGGTATCTTCTTTCAGTTTGAAGTTTGTTTGAATTTGTAAAATTGTACTAATTCATCTATAATTACTTCCTCTTGATAAAAGTTACTCTTTTATCTTGAAATATATGCAACACAGAGAATTTTGAGCTTCCAAGGAGATCCATTTAAAAACCATTTCAAGTTTACATATTAACATAGAAGATCTATAACTGTAATATATCTGTACTAATCTTGCTTGAATGAGAGATTATTGTTATTTTATAGATTAAATTTTTAAATTTCTTATGGGGAAAAAAAAGATTTGGCCCACAAGAAGCAAAACATATAAAGCTATATGGAGGTATTGGCACAGGACTAGATAATTTGAATGGAACATGAGCAAATTTTGTTCTTGATAATACAGCACTTCAAATGAAAAGATGATGTTGGGAAAATTTTAAATCATTTAGTATATTCTTTTTTTTCTGATTTATAGTCCTGAGTTTATTCTTGTAGCTATGTGTTCCCTCTTTTCTTAATTTATCCTTTTTAATTGGAGTATAATTGCTTTACAATGTTGTTTTCATTTCTGCTGTACAATAGTGTAAATCAGCTATATATATACATATATCCCTTCCCTCTTGAACCTCTCTCCCATTCCTCCCATCCCACCCCTCTAGGTTAGTATATTCTTTATTCAGTATACAAAGTCAATTCCAGATGGATTAAAAAGCTAAATTCAAAACAAGGAAAGTATTAGAATAAATTGGATTATTTTTATTATCTCTGAATGAGTCTTTCTAATCAAAACAAAAACCCACAGTGCAAAAAATTGATTAATATGTTTCACAGTAAAAATTAAAATTCTCTGTGAAGAAATGCTAAACAAAGATAGAAAAACAAATACAAATGACAAAAAAGTAAAGATCGACATGCAGAACCCGTAGAGTTCAGTAATTAAGAAGAAGAGTAACAGCCTAATGGATGGACACAGTATGTGAGCATGCAGCTCACAGAGGCAGACGTACAGAGCTCCTTTAAGCCAACTCAGCCACAGTATACACTGAAGAAATATTGGATTGCATGAAGAAATGCAAATGTAAACAATTTTGCCCAGCAAATTGGCAGAAATATAAAAGATGCTTAACACGCAGCATCTGCAAACATGTGAGAGAACGGAAACGGGGTGTACCGTACTGGTGGAAACGTAAACTTGCAGATCCTTTGTATGAGGTAATGTAGCAGTAGCTGAAAAAATTTCAACCATGCATATTCATTTGCAACACCGGGTACCAGGATCTGTCCGGAAGAAATGCTTGCATATGTGTAAACATGCAGTAACATACTTGTTCCTGCCATCAGCCAGGCCTTTTCATATCTTTAACCGTGGCTGTTAAAGTAGCCTGGATCACCTCGGTTTCTGCCATCATTCTTTTTTTCCTTCCACTCTATTCCATCTTGCATACTACTCTCAGAAGTATTTTCCTAAAAAGCAAATAGAGTCCTGGCCCTGTTTACTTAAATATTTCTGTTTTATTGTTGCCTGAATGTTTGGTTTGGTTGGGGATTTTTTGGCGATCTTTCCTCCACCTTATTGTCAGCAGTCTGCCTGTCCCTACCTTGTGAAGGGCATGTTCCAGCCACACTGAACAACTGCCCCAAAAAGCCAAACATTGGTAAGGGCAGCCCTTTTACCAAGCCTAGTCTTCACTTCATTTACCCTTTATGTATTTATTGGGTGGCACTATTCTTAAAGTACTAAGGATAACAGCAAAGCCCAAGGTCCTCCCCCCATGTTTTTTGAAGCTATTAGAGTATTGATGGGAAAGTGGAAAATATTGAATAAATAAATATAATACATACATGTAAATAAATAAATTTTCTTCCTTCCAGACCTGGTTCAGATATAATTTATTTCTGGAAGGCATTCTTTATCCCTCTGACAGAGTGAATCTTTTTCTTCTCAATTCCTGTACCACTCTGGTCATTCTTCTTTATGACACTTACTCAGTTGTAGCAGAACTATCATTTATATTCACCTCTTCTACAAACCATGAGCTAACATCTTGCCCAGCATGTAGTTGTTCAATAAAATTGTATTGAATAGATGAATGAATAATATTTTCTTCTCTTGTCCAGTGACTGGACAATTCATGTATATTTATATGAATTACACAGCATTTGAGCCTAAGGAATTCTCTTCAGTCTCTAACACATTATTCTTGGCTGTATATATGTATATATTCTTTGGCTGCCAAAACTGCTTTTCTAAAAAAAATTTTTTTTTAATTTTAATTAGCAGAATGCAAGGCAGCTGCAGGTACTGGCAGATTACAAAATGCATAATTACTAAAAGTAACTGAAGCATATTATAGTATAATTCAACAGAAAAAAAAACATCTGGCACATGCTATGTTAATTTGTCATAAGAGAGTTTCAGAGAAAGCCTTTACTGCAGCTGGCAGATCCATCATTTCCCTGAAATGAATAGTACACCTTTTGTTTTCAATTCTCTCATATAGTATAGAATGGAGCCTTGTGTGATTTAATCTTTAGTCATCACTAAAGGATGTCATGTGTTGAAGAAATTTTCCCTTATGGTGTATCAACCAAAATACACATGACCCATCCTTAAAACTTTAATTGTCTCAATAATAACAAAATGATCTGAGTAATTATAGTAATTAATTATGATGCCTGAGATAATGGCCCACATTCAGACTCTCATCCCATGCCTTCAGGAACCATGACTTCTCTCTCATTTAAAGTACCTGTGATATTTTCAAAGAGACTAGTGCATTGTGGGAAAAGAAAAGCTTTGCCCTTCACTTCACAGCCATACCTCTTCAGTCGTGTACACACCAGTGATGTTGAGAACTGAAGTATATTCAGAGTAGAAATGTTCCCTTGCAGCATGAGTTCAGGTATCTATTTCTGTGACAGAGGCAAACCGGAAAAGGCTAATTATCGTTACAAAACAGCTTCTAACACTGACCTTTTTGAAATCATCTGTATTTCCAGCTGTCCACTGAACGTTTCAGTAGGTACCTCAAGCTCAGTATTTTCGGTACTTGGGAACTAACTTCACACCTAGCCCAGGTCCTGTATTTTATTTTCTCCCATATTTTTCCATGTGTGGTGCTGTCTACCCACTTGCTCAGCAGAACTCTGGGTGTCAACCCCTTCTTTTCCTCACACCCCTAATTATCAAGTGTTGTTCATGCTGCCTCCTAAGTAACTCGAATCCGTCCATTTCCCTCCAACAGTTTAGGCTATCAACATTGCTCACCTAGATTACTGCTAAAAGCCCCTAATTTACTATCATCATGTTTACTTACTGTTTTTCCTGCTGTAATCAGCAAGATTCTCTTGATTTTTTTCATGTCACTTCTCTCCTTAAAATACTTCAGTGCCTCCCCAGTGGACTGATAATTAAGTCTACACTTCCCATCAAGACATGTAACACCCTTGTGTTCCCTTATATTACCTTATACATATAAAATCCAAGCTGTATTTCCCAGCTTCTTCCTCCCTCACCCCCACCCCCATATCCTAGTAACAGTCTGTTCCAGTCACACTGAGCTTCCTTTCAGGTTTCTAAATTTATTATCCCTTCTTATTTCCTGGCCTTCACACATGGATTTGATTGTAACACTCTTTCTTACCCTGCTTTTGTCCATCTAACTTGTATTTATCTTTCATATATCAGCTTAAAAACCTACTTCCTCTGAGAGACAGCTCTAATCCCCTAATCCTCCATATGTGTTCCCACAGCACTGTGAACTTTTTATAGCATTTACTACCTATAGCATAAACCTCGTAGCTTCTCACAGTTTCTGGTTGTTCCTTAGCTTCACTGTGGCGGGACCTGGATCTTGTTCTTCCTCGTCTCCATAGCACCTAGCAAAGACACTTCAGTATTTTTTAAACGAATAGACTTCATGTGTTCTGTCAATCTTATCCTAAGATCAGCATTTAAAATTATATGTTGTGAGGAAAATTCACACAGTTCTTTGAAACTTGAGTGCATTCAAATAAAATAAGCTTTCTGTGGCTTTCTATAAATCAAGCTCTGCAGCACAGTGGTTTTTGTAGCAATAGTCCCCTCACTTTATCACACCGCTTGATGGCTACTTTAAATGTAGTGACCAAATTATGTAATTAGTTGTGATATTAGAGCAAGTAAGTGGCCAAAACTTTGAAGTGAGATGAAGGCTATTAGAAATGTTCTGATTGAATGGACTAGTTAACTGATTCTGTGGAATTAACTGAAGTTTGCCTGGGCTAAAAATCACCTTCTGTGTGCCAGGCACTGTTCTAAGCTTTGTGGGTGTAGTTTCTCTTTTAGAGCCTTCATTCCAGGATAGGGAGAGAAATAATAAGAAGGTAAATTAACAAGTAAACAAAATGATTCTTTGTATTTTAAATTGCATGAAGAAAACAAATGCGATGGTGTGATAGATGATAACTCAGACAGATTGGGAGCTGAAAGGGCTGGACTGTTCTTAAAAAGTAGTTCAAAAAGGTGAGATTTAAGCTGAGGCTCAAATAATAGAAAGAAATCAACTATATGAAAAAGCCAGGGAAATATTCCGGGCAGATGGTAATTAGAATAGTAAGTCCAAAGGTGCAGTGTTAGGGAACAGCCCCGTGTTAAATACAGTGAGTGAGGAGAGAGAATGTGGTCAGCGTGAGGAACTAGGCAAGGATCAGACCTTGCAAATCTTGTAGGCTATGATAAGTCAGCTGCTTTTACTTAGTTTAAGCAAGATATTTAAATAGGACTATTTTAAGTTGAAGTCCAAAGTGCAGTAGTAGGAAATCATTGGAGAGTTTTGGTCATTTCTAAGTCTTGAAAAGACCTCTTTAGGTATTATGTGGAAAATAAACTACAGAAGGGGCAAAGAGAGTCATGGAAACCAGATATTAGATTGTAACAGTATTCTAGGCGATAGATGACAGTGGCTTAGAACAGAACATGGTGGGTGGAAATGGAGAGAAGTGGGCAGTTATGAAATATTTTGAGGAGGCATAGGGTAAACCTTGTGGCTCAGCTGGTAAAGAATCTGCCTGCAATGCAAGAGACCTGGGTTTGATCCCTGGATTGGGAAAATCCTCTGGAGAAGGGAAAGACTACACACTCCAGTATTCTGGCCTGGAGAAGTCTATATATGCATTGTATAGCCCATGGGGTTGCAAAGAGTTGGACACGACTGAACAACTTTCACTTTCATAGAGTAAACCTTACAGTAAGTCAAACATGGGGGTAAGAAAATGGAAGGAATCAAAGATGAGGCTGAAGCTTTAACCTGAGCATCTGGGTAGACAGTGATGATGTCCTTCAAGGGAGGGAGGAAGCTTGGGAAGGTACAGATAAGAAGTGGTTGCCATTTTGGGCAGGTTGCTTTAAGGTGGTTATTCGTATTCCTCTAGGCTCATGTTGTTGTTCAGTCGCTCAGTTGTGTCCAGTTCTTAGAGACCACATAGAATGCGGCACGCCAGGCTTCCCTGTCCATCGCCAACTCCCAGAGCTTGCCAAACTCAAGTCCACTGAGTCAATTAGCCATCCAACCATCTCATCCTGTTGTCCACTTCTCCTGCCTTCAGTCTTTCCCAGCATCAGGGTCTTTTCCAATGAATCAGCCAAAGTATTAGAGATTCAGCATCAGTCCTTCCAAATGTCAGGGTTAATTTCCTTTAGGATTGACTGATTAGATCTCCTTGCTGTCCAAGAGATTCTCAAGAGTCTTCTCCAGCAACACAGTTTGAAAGCATCAATTCTTCAGCACTCAGCCTTCTATATGGTCCAATTCAAACATACATGAATGATTACCGGAAAGACCATAGCTTTGACTATACAGACTTTTGTTAGCAAAGTAATGTCTCTGCTTTTTAACATGCTGTCTAGGTTAGTCATAACTTTTCTTCCAAGGAGCAATCATCTTTTAATTTCATGGCTGCATTCACCATCCACAGTGATTTTAGAGCCCAAGAAAATAAAATCTCTCACTATCCATTTTTTCCCCATTTGTTTACCATGAAGTGATGGGACCAGATGCCATGATCTTGGTTTTTTGAATGTTGAGTTTTAAGCCCTCTCTTTCACTCTCCTCTTTCACCTTCATCAAGAGGCTCCTTAGTTTCTCTTCACTTTCTGCCATAAGGGTGGTGTTATCTGCATATCTGAGTTTATTGATATTTCTCCCAGCAGTCTTGATTCTAGCTTGAACTTCATCCAGCCCAGCATTTCACATGATGTACTCTGCATGTAAGTTAAATAAGCAGGGTGACAATATACAGTCTTCACATACTCCTTTCCCAATTTTGAACCAATCCATTTTTCCATGTTCATTTCTCACTGTTGCTTTTTGACCTGCAAGCAGGTTTCTCAGGAGGCAGATAAGGTGGTCTGGTATTCCCATCTCTTTAAGAATTTTCCATAGTTTGTTGTGATCCACATAGTCAAAGGCTTTAGCATAGTCATTGAAGCAGATGTTTTTGAAACTGCATTCAGATGGAGTTTATCTTCCCTTTTCTCCTTGGCCTTTCTCTTCTCTTCTTTTCTCAGCCATTTGTAAGGCCGCCTCAGACAACCATTTTACCTTTTTGCATTTCTTTTTCTTGGGGATGGTTTTGGTCACTGCCTCCTGTACAGTGTTACAAATCTCCATCCATAGTTCTCTCAGGCACTCTCTTTACCAGATCTAATCCCCTGAATCTATTTGTCACTTCCACTGTATAATCATAAGGAAGTCAATTTAGGTCATGCCTTAATGGCCTAGTGTTTTTCATCACTTTCTTCAATTTAAGTCTGAGTTTTGCAAGAAGAAACTCCTAATATGAGCCACAGTCAGCTCCTGGTCTTGTTTCTGCTGATTCTGTAGAGCTTTTCCTAGTTTGGCTGCAAGGAATATAATCAGTCTGATTTTGGTATTGACCATCTGGTGATGTCCATGTGTAGAGTCATGTCTTGTATTGTTGGAAGAGGGTGTTTGCTATGACCAGTGTGTTCTCTTGGCAAAACTCTGTTAGCCTTTGCCCTGGTTCATTCTCTACTACAAGGACAAACTTGCCTCGTTACTCCAGGTATTTTTGACTTCCTACTTTTGCATTCTAATCCCGTCTAATGGAAAGGACATCTTTTTTTGGTATTAGTTCTAGAAGGTCTTGTAGGTTTTCATAAAACCATTCAACTTCAGCTTCTCCAGCATCAGCGGTTGGGGCATAGACTTCAATTACTAAGATATTGAATGGTTTGCCTTGGAAACAAACCAAGATCATTGTGTAGTTTTGGAGATTGCACATAAGTACTGTATTTTGGACTCTTTTGTTGACCATGACGGCTTCTGCATTTCTTCTCAGGGATTCTTGCCCACAGTAGTAGATATAATGGTCATCTGGATTAAATTTGCCCATTCCCGTCCATCTTAGTTCACTGATTCCTAAAATGCGGATGTTCACTCTTGCCGTCTCCTGTGTGACCACCTCCAGTTTGCCTTGATTCACGGACCTCACATTCCAGGTTCCTGTGCAGTATTGCTCTTTATAGCATAGGACTTTATTTTCACCACCAGACGCATCCACAACTGGGAGTCATTTCTGCTTTGGCCCAGCCTCTTCTTTCCTTCTAGAGGTATTTCTCCACTCCTCTCCAGTAGCATATTGGACAGGGTCATGACCTAAATGAGATCACTTAGGAGGATCTCAGTGCAGATTGGGAAAGAAGGAACCTGGACTGTGACCAGCAGTGCCCTGCCATTGCTAAAGCTGGCCTGCAAACCTGTGGTGTTTCTAGTTAACTAAATGAGATTTGAAACCTGTTTTCATATTCAGGTCTTTGGAGGTCACAGTTTTTGCAGTTACCATTTTGCTGCATACTCGGGATTAAATTTTTTTCACTTTGCCTATAGATCTTGATAGTATGTAATGCCACAGACATACTTTAATAATACCTCTTGGAAATGATTGGGCGTAAGGTAAAGAGGCAATGTGATTTAGTTGAGAGAACGTTTTGATAAAAAGACTGAGTATGAAACTCATTTTTTCATTCAGTCACTGTCTGACTTTAGGAACATTAACTTTTCTGAGTCTTAATTTCTTTATCTGTAAGATGAGAATAACTACTACTTTGCAGCATTGAAGTTGTAATAGAAGTGAAAGTCGCTCAGTCATGTCCGACCCTGTGGACTATACAGTGCATGGAATTCTCCAAACCAGAATACTAGAATGGGTAGCCTTTCCCTTTGCCAGGGGATCTTCCCAACCCAGGAATCGAACCCAGGTCTCCCACATTGCAGGCGGATTCTTTACCAGCTGAGCCACAAGGGAAGCCCAAGGTTATAATAAGGTACAATATTAATGTTCAGGTTCAGTGGAAAACCCTCCTGGCTGATGTCCACTTAACCGTGGGCATCACCAACCAGTGACTCTTCTGTATAAAGCATGTTCACCAATGCCCAAGGCACTCTGCATGCCTTTGTCTAATCCACTTAGACACTCCAGTGTTGTCTGACACTGTCAGGATCAGTGTGACTGTTCCCAAATCAGGTTATGCCAGTTTCAGAAAGACGTAATTAATTAAACCAGTGATATGTGAGTAGAAAGGAAAATTTATTGTTTCTTTTTAAATGGATTTGTATACTTTGGAGAATATGCTGTTGAATTAAGTCTAGATAAGCAACTGTAAAATAGAGTGAATACTGTAAAAATCTAGAATAATTCTGTATTTGGATTGTTTACCAAGTGCCTTTACATTCTTGTACCACTATAATGAAACCAAAAGTGAAAATAATTATTTAATATCATTATGGACATGGCTTGTGTAAAGACATTCAACATTAAAACACTCCAATCAGTATGCTCATACTTTAAAAGGAAGAAAATTCTTCCAGAATTTTGTATATTCCAGGCAAAAAGCTCAGCCAAAATCCTTATCCTTCCTTAGCCCTGAGACCTCTTAAAAATTGGAGGAAGACTCTGGATCTTCTTCCCAGATGGGATAAATGTGAACATCTGGGGTATAGTTCAGGGTGTTTATGAGCCTCCCCAAAGCCTCTCCATGGGCCGGAGGAAGGGCCCTGGCCTTGGGTGCTCACTCTTCACCCACTTCTGTCTCCAGCTAAAGAACCAGATGACTTCACAGTGTTGATTCTAATGTTTTCTTAATAGATGCAGCATTCATTTCTTTGTTTTTAAATAATTTTGTGAAATTTTATCTGCACAGAAGGTAGTAATTTAGTTACATTTTATAACTAGTTTTTCAATTATGTTTTGTAGGCGTGCCTGGGATTTTCTCTCACATGCACACGAATGTGAAGGGAAAATTATCTAAGATGCCAGTGGACTAAGCAGTTCCCACTGGGGTTATAAAGGATGCCTATTTCTTCTGTAGTTACACTGAAATCGGTGGAAGATAATTTTACCTTAAACCTTATAACGTGTCATATACTATGCCAAAAATTATGGAGAACTTGGGTACAGTTTCATTTAAATTCTGTCACTAGTATATAAAGTGCTCTTTAGCTGCCATGATGTCACACAGAAACTGGAAATGCCATCTGTCTCTGTACCCCCTCCTGGCTGGCTGCATTTAAATCATCCCCGATAGATAATGGACATTTCTGTTTTTAAAGATTTCCAGTGAAGAGATTATATAGCTTTACTTGGCAAATGTTTGAAGTGTAATACCACCGTGAAACTTTCTGGAAAGCTTTATTTTATGTGTATCCTAAATCACTAACGATGTAGAGAATTCTCAATTATGTTCCCTAATGAAGAGACATTTTCTCATAGATAATACAGAGTCTTTCCTCCTGGGTCTTTCCTTTATCCCTGCAGTGAACTATCCTGACAGAGAAGTAAGGAGTTGCAAAGTACTGACAGGCAGGCTCAAGGAAGGTCTCGAGGGACAATGCTGGTGAAATCACTTTTCTCCCCAACCTTTAATAGCTTCTAAAATTTCATTCAGGAGTGAAACTTAAAGGAAGTGCTTAACTAAAAAATTACCTTTTCTTGGGTTCTTCAAGTCCTTTGGAGAAAGTAGCAGACTATAAGTACATTTTTAAAAATCTTTATCTTAAAGTTTTCTAACTGCTAAGTTCCCTATGAAAATTTAGCCATAAGTCTGCACATATTTTTTAAATCCCTATGTGTAAAGCCCTTTTGTATATACAGCAGAAACTAAAAACAATCCCCTTTTTAAAAAGTTTCCATTGTAATTGGGGGCATGTGTGTGTGTATACTTGTATACGCATATACACACATATAAACCACCCATTAGAATTACAAGACGCAGTTGCTGAATGTCTTCTACATAAAATAAGTATTAACACATTGATGTGAGAAGAGAACTGTCTGGATTAAAGTGAACCAGGAAGGAGACATGGAAAGAAGTGGAGCAAGGGTGGAATCTTAAAGAGTAGGCAGGATTTTCATGAGAAATCCACAAAAGAGGATACAGAAAATGACACGAACATGAGCTTAGAGATGGCACCATATGTGTTTTCTTGGTGACACAGTGAGAACTGATTGAAGTGGAAGGTTCCTATTGAAGAGAAGATTGGAAAGATAAATTACACAAAGCTTTTGAAGAATCTGAATGCTCAGGAATTTGGACTGTTTTGTCCAGTAGCAGAGAGCCACTGGAAGTTACTGCTCAAGGAAGCAAATTATTGAAGTGGTGCTTTAGAAGGAGAAACACCCAGTGGTGGGTATGTTAGGGAAAGTACACTGTTAATTGTGCGCCTCTGTGTGCGCTGATGGATGCTCTGCATACAGTTTTCCACCTGATAACTGAGAAGCCCAAGTGGTTGGCAGCTGCAGTAAATCCAAAAATTAAGTTATAAGAACTTGTGGTGGTGGTCACACCGAATAGAAATGAACAACAGAGGCAAGAAATACTGCACAGGAGAATCTGTTTAGGGGTAAGCTAGATGTTGCGTTCAAGAGAAAGCGAGAAATAGAATCAAGTTGACACTTTTTAACCTAAGCAGTGATGTAGTCGGTATAAAGACTTCATCTTTAGGAAGATGAAAAGTAGGTTGTATCTCAGCACTGAGAGAGAGAGAAAGTAGTTGATGGGCAGTGTGACAAGTTTGAGGTTAGTCATGTTAAATTTGAGTATAGGACTGAAGCTTTAGGGAAGAAATCGGAAGTAAAAATAGAATTTGTCAGGTTTCCAGGTAACTATACTCCTTAAAATACCCGGCACACACACAAACATTCTCTTTTACTTACTCATCTAACCAACATTCAGCAGTTGCCTACCATGGTGCACAGTACAGGGGAGAGGCTAAGAACACAGACTGGAACCAAAGGGCCCGGTTTTCCAATCCTGACTCTCAGCTTATTAGTTGTGTGTCTCCAGGCAAGTTACTTAACTTGATTTGTAAATGCCTCTGCCTCTAAATCATCTTGTGTGTAAAAATGGGGATCTCATAGGGTTATTATGAAAGTTAGAGCAGTTTGTTTATGTAAAGCACTTAGAGTTCAGTTCAGTGACTCAGTCGTGTCCGACTCTTTGTGACCCCATGAACCACAGCATGCCAGGCCTCCCTGTCCATCACCAGTTCCCCGGAGTTTACTCAGACTCATGTCAATTGAGTCGGTGATGCCATCCAACCATCTCATTCTCTGTTGTCCCCTTCTCTTCGTGCCATGAATCTTTTCTAACATCAGGGACTTTTCAAATGAGTCAGTTCTTCACATCAGGTGATCAAAGTACTGGAGTTTCAGCTTCAGCATCAGTCTTTCCAGTGAATATTCGGGACTGATTTACTTTAGGATGGACTGATTGGATCTCCTTGCAATCCAAGGGACTCTCAAGCATCTTCTCCATCACCACAGTCAAAAGCATATGTCTAATCAATCGCCAGCCCAGGATTGATGCTCGGGGCTGGGGCAGCGAGATTTCCCCGGGGGGAGGGAGGAGGGAGGGGGGTTCTGGAGGGGGAGTATATGTAAACCCATGGTGATATCATGACATTGTATGACAAAAACAATTAAAAAAATAACAATAATAATAATAAAGAAAAAAATTAAATAAATAAAAAGACTCAAATAAAAGGAATAGCAAATGAAAAAAATAAATAAAAAAAATAAAATTTAAAAAAAAAAGCATCAATTCTTCAGCACTCAGCTTTCTTTATAGTCCAACTGTCACATCCATACATGACTGCTGGAAAAATCATAGCCTTGACCAAACAGACCTTTGTTGGCAAAGTAATGTCTCTGTTTTTCAATGTCTAAGTTGGTCATCTTTTCTTCCAAGGAGTAAGCATCTTTTAATTTCATGGCTGCAGTCACCATATGTAGTGATTTTGGAGCCCAAAAAAATAAAGTCTGTCACTGTTTCCCCATCTATTTGCCATGAAGTGATGGGACCAGATGCCATGATCTTAGTTTTCTGAATGTTGAGCTTTAACTTTTTCACTCTCTTTCATCTTCATCAAGAGGCTCTTTAGTTCTTCTTCACTTTCTGCCGTAAGGGTGGTGTCATCTGCATATCTGAGGTTACTGATATTTCTCCTGGCAATCTTGATTCCAGCTTGCGCTTCTTCCATCCCAGCATTTCTCATGATGTACTCTGCATATAAGTTAAATAAGCAGGGTGACAATAAACAGCCTTGACGTACTCCTTTCCCGATTTGGAACCAGTCTGTTGTTCCATGTCCAGTTCTAACTGTTGCATACAAATTTCTCAAGAGGCAGGTCAGATGGTCTGGTATTCCCATCTCTTTCAGAATTTTCCAGTTTGTTGTGATACACATAGTCAAAGGCTTTAGCATAGTCAATAAAGCAGAAATAGATGTTTTTCTGAAACTCTCTTGCTTTTTCGATGATCCCTCGGATGTTAGTGATTTGATCTCTGGTTCCTCTGCCTTTTCTAAAACCAACTTGAACATCTGGAGATTCACAATTCACGTATTGTTGAAGCCTGACTTGGAGAATTTTGAGCATTACTTTACTAGTGTGTGAGATGAGTACAATTGTGCAGTAGTTTGAGCATTCTTTAGCATTGCCTTTCTTTGGGATTGGAATGAAAACCGACCTTTTTATAGAGTATTTAGAGTAACACTGTGCTGAGTTGCTTCAGTCATGTCTGACTCTGCGACCTATGGACTGACTGTATCCTGCCAGACTCCTCTATCCGTGGGATTCTCCAGGCAAGAATACTGGAGTGCGTTGTCATGCCCTCCTACAGGGCATGACACAACCCAGGGATCGAACCCATGTCTATTATATCTCCTGCACTGACAGGCGGGTTTTTATACCACTAGCACCACCACACAGAGTAAGCACTAGGGGAATGTTTGCTATTATTATTACCATTGCCGTTATCTCCACTTTCTTGGTGGAGAGCAGTGTTGCTCACTGTCCAGTGAGGGTGACTGGTTACTACACAGTAGAATAGATATTTACACAGATGAAAAGTAACTTAAAGTTAATAATTTGTTCAAGATGGAGGGGATATATGTGTCTCTGTGGCTGATTCATGTTGTTATATGGCGGAAACTAGGACAACATTATAAAACAGTTATCCTCCAATTAAAAATAAGTGCATTTTTTAAAAAGTTAATAATTTATATAATTGTGATCCTAAATTTTGTGGGAAATTATTACTATCTAATAGTAATTATTAGAAATTATTTGTGTTATTCAAATAAATTGTCATGGGTAAGGAAATAGCACAGGTATCGAATTATGCAGTAGGTGCTGTCTAACCTGAGTGTTGGCCAGCTTTATAAAGATGATCACTGTATCCTCTTCCTCTCCATAGTACTCAGAAGTTATTTCTCATTAGCACTAATGTGCATACCTTTTCATTACATTCAGCCCAGAAGGCTGGCCACATTAGTCACTCTGCTTTCCCTTGTTGTGTTGAGGAGTAATAGTAATTGAACCTGTACCTCTTATATGTAACCTGCTTTGGCAGGTAGGCTCTTTACCACCCGTGCCGCCTGGGAAGCCCGTAAGCCCCACGAGACACTTTGAGCACAGCGGGTAATCCTGCCTTGTTGTCACGCGTGCTCAGCCCTGTCCAACTCTTGGCGGCCCCGTGGACTGTAGCCCGCCAGGCTCCTCTGTCTATGGAAATTTCCAGGCAAGATTACTGGAGCAGGTTGCCCTTTCCTCCTTCTGGGGATCTTCCTGAGCCAGGGATCAACCACCGTCTCCCGTGTCTCCTGCACTGGCAGGTGGATTCTTTACCACCTGCGCCACCCGGCATTGTTACCACCAAAATTAGCTAAGGTGAAACACTTGAGTTTTTCTCTGTGACCAGTACTCAAGCTCCTCGTTGTCAGTGACCCGACCTGTACTGATGAAGCCACCAAGGAGGAATAAGCCACTTCCTGTTAGTCTGTCAGTTCTGTTACAGCACCATCCATGTGTTCACTACCACATGCTTGCACTTGGCCATGAAGAGTGTTCAGTAGATATCTGTGAAATTGATTTGTGGACATTTTTTGTTCTATGTATTTATAACAAATAGCTTGCTGATTTTAACAACTCTCCATTCAAATATCGGACACTTGCAGGACTTACCAGGTTTTTAGGCTCACTTTGAAAAAACATCAAAGCTGATAACTGAAAGTGTTAATCTACTGATTTACTTTAGAAGCAGAAGTAAAGTCAGATGATAAAAACCAGTCCTGAATGAACTATTTTAATACTCAGAGATTAAGTTGATCTTGTAAAAGTTATTTTAAAGTCTCCATTGTATCTGCTTCTAAGCTGGGACTCTTGAGATTATCTTTGGCCAAAGACAATATAATGCTTATATGTTGAACAACAGCAAAAAAAGATGACACTTATGTGCATAATTCTATCTAATAAAGCATAAAGGATATGAATGCATAAGAGAAAGCAAATAACAACCAAAGCTTATATTTTAATCCTGAATATACTACACTGAAATGGTGTTTGCAGTGATTAACATTACCTTAAATTTCCAAGAATTGAGCCTCTTTAAGAAGCACTATATATGAACATTAAAAACAACAAATACTGTATGTTTAATATGAATATGCTTTTATTTTAATGCCAAACAATATCTCCAGATAGTGATATTAAGGATACTTTGGCACTTTTGAAATATGTGAGGGGAGGTTTGATTTTTTTACTGTGGTAAAATATAACTAATATAAAATGGACAATTTTAACCTTTACTTAAATTGTAAATTTTACTGTCTCAGTCTGTTTTAAGTGAACAGTTCAGTAATATTAAGTGTATTCTCACTGTTGTACTACCAATGTCCAGAACATATGTGTATTTTACAAAGAAATGAGTCATTCCAGATATGGCCTATTAGTAAGCAACTTTTATTTTGCACACAAGATATTTTTTGTTCAGAACATGAACATGTACCTCACTAATAAAGATTCTGTTTTGTTAGGTTTTTGAACAGTTATATTAATGATTTTTTTCTTCTTTTCTTTTTCCTCTCTCTTGATTAATAGGAGTGAGCTGAGTCGACAGAAACTTCATACCCAAGAGCTGCTTTCTCAGCTGGAAACAGCAAATGAAAAGGTAGTTGAGGTAAGATAATGACTCTCCTGGGAAGTGCACGTTATAGAATCTTACCTGAGCCCAGTCCAGGTTAAGATTAATTCTCTACTTGGAAATGACCATGCGGATGTGAGTATTTCTTGCAGAAATCATACGTAACACTAAAAGTCCACACATAATATAATGTGAATAAAAGCTTTGGAAGTCAGTGATTCATCATATTTAAATGACAAAGACAGAGCTCCTATTTCACTTTCACCAGTATGGCTTGCGCTGTTTCAGAAGTGTTAGGATCCTCTTTATTTCTGTGCATGTCTTAAGATTTTTTTTTTTAACCCAGTTCCTCTAATTTTGTTTTAAT
The DNA here is from genome assembly GCA_007570785.1 of Antilocapra americana. Lineage (NCBI taxonomy): Eukaryota > Metazoa > Chordata > Mammalia > Artiodactyla > Antilocapridae > Antilocapra > Antilocapra americana. Next base: position 5,683,814 of record ML663008.1, on the reverse strand, counting down.
CCATCAGAAAAGACATGTAGGAAATGCTTTTGCCTACCGGACTGTATGAAAGCGTTCCTTTACATTAATGCTTTAGAACTAAAGTTAACAAGGGTTTTTATCGTTGTTTTCTTTGAAGAAAAAAGGTTAAACAATGTCTAGATTATGGTTAGAACTTTCTGGAACTCTACTTCTTTATTTGATGTTTTAACTTCTGACATATTTCTTGGAATTTCATTAACAGGCTGTATGGCCCACTAGCTCTCTATGGCCTTCCATAGGCACCATAGTGAAGCCATTGCCCTTCCGTCTTAGAGCATTATAAATCGACCTGAGAAATTTAGAAAACAATTAGACCATAGCCATTAAAATACTCTTTGATGTAGCTCCCCCTTCCAGGAATCTGTCCTAAGGAAATAATTTAAAATATGAAAAAAAATTTTAAGGAAAATATTCAGCACGGTAATGTTAATTTTTTTGGAAGATCAAAAGCAACTAAAATGATCAGTTAAAAAAAGAACAGTTGCATATATTATGATTTATCTAATCTGGACTCGGCCTTCACCATTGCGGTAGCAGCACAGAAGTGTGTAACTATGAAAAGGATTATTATAGAGGACGGCAGTCTTTCCTCAGGTTTTCTGTAATGTTAATGATGTGTCTCTTAAATTTAAGACTACATATTTAAACATCTTGGTAAATTGGAGCAGCTAATAGAGTTCTCTTCATACAATTTAATTTTGCTTTTGGGCACAATAAGAAATAGAATAAGCACATTTTAACGGGATACTGTTATTTCAGTATTTTGTATTACTGGCAATGACATTCACTCTTATCACTTGTATGTTAGGACACAGGAACTATCTAGTTTAAAAAAAGTAATAATTCTGTGTGTGCACAGACTTTTTTTTTTTTTAGGCTAGTAAACATGGAGAAGGCTAATACATTTTTTAATTGATAGATTGCTTGCACTTGTCTGCATGAAACCATGTTGTGACAGATTTGACAATCGTGATGCCTGTGTAGTTGCCCAAGGCTGCTCTAACAGAGGAAGAAGGGCTGGGGTGACTCAGTCAGAGGTACTGACTGTCTCACAGTTCTGGAGGCCGGAAGTCCAGACTCAGGAAGACAGCAGCTCTGGTTGCTGCTGACTTCCCCAGGGGACAGTCTGTTCAGGCCTCCCTCCTCACTTCCAGTGGCCTTAGGCATTCCTTGTCTTGCTGATGGGGTCTTCCTGTGTTCTTCCCTTTATACACACCAGTCTCTATGTCTGAATTTCCCCTTCTTATGAAGATGGGATTAGAACCCACCCTAATGACCTCATCTTAACTTAGTCATCAACAAAGAACCTACTCCAAGTAAGGTCACATCCATAACCGAGGGGATAAGGGCTTCAGGGTGTTCCTTTAAATATAATGCAACCCCTACAAGTGCCTTAATAACACCATTGACTCTGATACCTTCTGATGCATGCAGATGTATTGTGAAACTTGGAAAAGATTTCTTCTCCTTCTATTGTTGTTGTTTTAGTCACTAAATTGTGCCTGACCCTCCAGGCTCCTCGGTCCATGGGATGTTCTAGGCAAGAATACTGGAGTGGGTTGGTATTTTCTTCTCCAGAGAACCTTCCTGACCCAGGGATCAAACCCATGTCTCCTGCATTGCAGGCAGTTCCTTTACCACTGAGCCACCAGGGAAGCCCCGCCTTCTCTTTTTTAAATAATGCTTTTAGCATATAAATCATTTAAGATAAGTCTGAACAGTGCAAGTGTTAGTCGCTCAGTCCTGTCTGACTCTTTGTGACCCCATGGACTGTAGCCCGCCAGGCTCCTCTGTCCATGGGATTCTCTAGGCTAAATGCTGGAGTGGGGTGCCATTCCCTTCTCCAAGGGATCTTCCTGACCCAGGGATCAAACCTGGGTCTCCTACGTTGCAGGCAGATTCTTTACTGCTGAGCCACCAGGGCAGCCCTAAGATAAGTCTAATTCTGTAAAAATCAGGATTTCTGAAATGAGTTATTTTCTGCTCCTTGACTTTAATGATGTGTACACAATGTCACCACTTCCCTGGAAGCCCTGTGAGCACAGTGGTCCTGAGTGCCCCAGCCCACAGTGTCAGCATCAGCCGAGGACCTGACAGAAGTGCAGAGTCTCAGACTCAGCCCGCCTCTCCTGACGCTCCGGCTATGAGGCCCGGATCTGTGCTCTCACACTCGTGGGTGATGGCAGAGCAGTTTTCTAGCATCTCAAACTGAAAGTCCTCGTCTTAACTTTAGGTTCACTTTGCTTTGGATTTAATTTACTTTCTTTGGTGGTTTGTGACAGCGGTGGGGGGAGGGGTAGGAAGAACACCAATTTAGTCATAATGGAAAACCAGCTTTGAACTTTGGCGTTGATAACTGAAAAATATGAATTTGGAGATACGTTGTCATTGCATTTCGTAAGTGATAAAATGATGTTCCGATTTTTCATTGATAATTCCATGAAACATCTCCATGCCATGTACAGATTGCTAACTTGTCTTATATTTCCCCTTAATAGAATGAAAAGTTGATTCTAGAGCATCAGGAAAAATCCAACAGACTTCAGAGGCGACTGAATGAAGCGGAACAGAGAGCTGCTTCGGCCTCCCAGCAGGTAGGAAGCATCCTCATTATGCCTGGATGATGAGAGTCTGAGTAAGTCACAGATAAAAGAATTCCTCAACAGTTTCCAGAGAACTAGTATTTTATTTTTATTTGACTAAGCTACTTAAAATTAGTCTCTTTAATATTTGATATTGTAAAAGTAAACTTTAGAAACAGAAATAAACATCACCTGAATCTAGAAGTGCACTGTCCTATATGGACAGCTGTAGCCACTAGCAGCTAGTTAAGTTTAAATCAGTTAAACAGAGATCCTCACACTAGTCAGATTTCAGATGCTCAGAAGCTGCATGAAGCCATGACTATATATTGAACAGCATCATATAGAACAGCTCTCACAGTAAGCACTGCTATAGAATTATGTTCTGCCTAAAACTAGGCAGGTATTCACTGAGAGATTTGAAAGTAAATTACATTGCTTTGAATATAGGGTTCCAAATTGCACTAACTGTTTTTATGGCAGTTTTTAAATAGAAAAAAATTACCTAGCTTATAGGTTTAACTTCATTTAATGCACATTTGTATGTGACCATATAAATCTCAAATACCACATAAAAGTCGTCCAATGGGAAATAGAGTAGAAAATGCAGAACATCCATGAAATAATAAGGGGCAATTACTCATAATGCTCACATATCATATAAATGAAATGGGCCATTTGTTCTAAAGTAGGAGCAAATAGTCTCTCCTGTCAGGAACAAAATGAGAGGAGTTTAGTTATTATAAAGATAGGCTGGAAACAGATAGTTTAGATAGACAGAAACAAACCAAGTGTATTATTAATTATATTTGGTTGTAAATTTACTGTTTCGATCAAAATTAACATTATTCTTGAATATTATTATCTACTAATGTTATTCTTGGATAATTTCATATATAGTAAAGCAATTAACCCTAAATACTCAAGGAATTCAGTTTGTGATATTTATAGATTTTTTTTTAATCTACTTCTGGTATGAGCATGGCATGGCTCTTAAAATCCAATCATAACTTGCCCTTCTGTTGCCTTTCCTTCTTAAAAGTAATTATAGTTTTATCAGGTAAGTTTAATTTCTTATGAAATTATGGACTGATGGATGAGCTAATTATTCAAGAATTCATTTATTCATTTAGATTATAAGGTTACAGGAGCCAACATGTTCAGGGCAGTATCTTGAATGGAGGTGTTTTAGTGTCTGGCAGATAACCTCGTACCATTAATTAGCCATGTAACCTTGGGCAGTTTCAACATCTCTCAGCCTCAGTCTGTTCATGTTCAGGATAATAACACCTCCCTGATAGAGTTATTGAATGATCAAAGGAGTTAAGGCATATAAAGCTCTTAGCATGGTCATTAAATGGTAAATAGATAATTAGATATATAGAAATTAAATGTCAGCACAGTCTTTAAAGCTTCAAGTTTATCTTTTTTAAGGACCGTGATAAAGGAAGTGAAAGTTGCTCAGTCGTGTCTGACTCTTATGCAACTGTGTAGTCCATGGCAGGCCAGAATTCTGGAGTGGGTAGCTGTTCCCTTCTCCAGGGGATCTTCCCAACCCAGGGATCAAACCCAGGTCTCCTGCATTGCAGGCAGATTTTTTACCAGCTGAGCCACAAGGGAAACCCTGTGGTAAAGAAAATGCCTACTTAAAATCAGCTCCCTGGAGTTGGACAGTAACAAGGGTCCAGTTACAGAACCTTAATGATATAATCCAATTGGCATCTAGTCCCATCCCCTTCCCAACAGCATTAAACCCCATCAGTCCACACTGATATTTCTCCTGTTATTTAAACTCTCCAGTGGCAAAGATTCTCCTAATCTCTTTGTGAGCCTTTTTTAAAATGTTTTGTCAGTAACTGCCTTACAGATTTTTCCTTTAATTTTTTGTTCCTGCCATTCTGTTCTCATTTGAAGACAGAAAGTAATCATTTACCATTTTCTCAAAACACAAAAAGGAATTTATTCCCTGGGGTTAGTTTTTTTTTTTTCCCCCCATTTTAAAAGTATTCAACTTATAAACTTTGTTTCTAAGATATATATTCAATTTTTAAAAATCTTTTATCTTTGCCTTCTCTGAATCCTTTCTAACTTTCCCATCTTCTTCCAGAAATTGGGAACTGCTGTTAGAAATAATATCCTGCTAAGGGCTTGATATTTAATAAAGTAAAAGGGTTAAAACATTATCGTTATCTTTCATGTGTCATCCTCACTCAGGCAGCCCGGCATCACCTCACTGGCTCAGCACAAGCCCTGCACTGTAGTCCTTCAGTCATGCTCGGAACGTGCTGTTCTGATCAGTGTTTTCTGTATGGCCTTCATCCACCTTTGGATGATGGTATGGATGGTTAGATGGTCTAAGTGGATCACTCTAAACTGCTGAATGCCACATTGTGTCATTTTGACTGTATGGCATTTTTAAAAACCAGTGTGGTAACACAAAACCTAGAAACTGAAAATAAATTAATGTGACTATGTAAGATTTCAAATTTCTGCATAAAAAAGTAACATCAGTGACAAACTGAGAAAATTAGTTGCAGTATATGATAAAAGGCTCATATTCTAAACAGAGTGGCTAATCAACAACAACTAAAAAGAAACGCTGCAGCGGAACAGAGTGTACAGAAGATAAAAAGACAAATGGCTTTTAAAAGTTGTAAAAGATGCCCAGCTCATCCTTACCCAAAAGGAAAATCCGTATTTGAGCTGTGATCTAATGGTATCTGTCACCAGTCAGATCGTGAAGTGCGGGAATATACTCTGGCAGCACTTGTACACGTCACTGCGGTGAACGGGTCTCGGTGCACCCTCTAACGCTCCCAGTTCGGCAGTGCCTCTCCAGAATTGTAAATGCATGTAACCTGTGACCCAGCAGTTCTGAGAATTTATTCTGCAGATGGTATACCTGCACCTGGACAAATCTATGCAAGGAAGCGTGTAAAAATACTACTCGCAGCACTGCCTATAATTTTAAAAGGTTAAAAAGTATCTAAATGCCCATCAACAGGAAACCAGTTAGACTATGGAGTATTCCTACAAGGGAAATTTTGCAACTGTTAAGACAAATAAAGTAGACTGTTTAGTAGGGGAAAAAAATGAAAGCTGTGTATAGTACTTTATCATTCTTCAAAAAAATGTGAAGCAATAATGTGCATGTATTCTCATGTAGGATATTTTAAGAAATTTGTTTAGAGGCTGGAAGTGGTGGTCGTATCTGGAAAGAGGGATGTGGAATGAAGGAGGGAGATGGGAAGACTTCCTTATGCTGGATGCTCTTTTGTGCCGTTACATATTTTTCACCTTGTGTCTATGGCATCAGTTCCTACTTAATATTTAAGGATTATTTTCTCAGTAGACTTACTATGACTTGTCATCGTCTTTATTATCAGCCCTGCACTGTGCTGGCTTGCACTTAGTTTGTCTTCTAGTCTCTTCGCTGGTTAACGTTTATCTAGATACCTTTCATCCATCTGTTAAATATATTTTGGAATTATAAGTGTATCACTGAGCTATGGAAAATCACACTTGACACACATATCTCTAGTATAATCATTTTAAAGTCTCAAGAGTAAAGGAGAAATGAACACAAAAAGTAACCTCTTACAAGACGCCTTACAATAGTTATTGTCAGTAATTGTAAGTTGTGATGCGTTACACTTTGTACTAGTCTAAGATTTTCCATAGAAAAAGTTAACTACTTATACCGATTGTTCATTTCAATTACAGCTCAGTGTGATTACAGTGCAGAGAAGAAAAGCAGCCTCCATGATGAATCTGGAAAATATTTAAAATTATTCAACGTTCATTCACAGAACCCTAGAGTTGGGGAAGCAGTTGACCAGAAGTGTATTAAAATGGTAAAACCTGCGTAGAGTGTCATTTTGCACAAGCGTTTTCCATTCTGTTTGGAGGGTTATTGGGAAACAGAAGAGTGACAGCTTCCTGTAAGTAAAGAAAAGATAATCCGATATTGAGCTTCAGTGGAAAATAAAGCCAGCTGGGAAGAACGCATTGCCTTCATCAACGTGTCTATTTTTTAATTCTTCCTTTTTCCCTTGGAAAAGCATCATAATTTTCAAACTATGCTAATCATGAGAAAGAGTTTTTTTTTAAATGCAAGAATTTTAGTATTTCAGGCTTCAGGATTTGAGAATTTCACATCTGTTACTCATAACTCATTTTTAAAGTTCCCAAGTATCCGTTTTATTCTGAACTCACATGTAATAAATTATGTACTTCCTAAAATGATGCTGTCATGTATTTTAATGTATAGTTGTAGTGATTCATTTTTACCTCATATGATTTTCAATATTTATCCAATATTGATATTTAAGAATTTGGGAAGGTTCTCATTTGTCTGGGGTTTTGAATTTTGAGGTGTTCTTGTTTTGTTTTCGCTGTTACTCAAAGCAGTATGGATCAAAGGGAGTCCTAAGTTCTGAGACTGCGTGGTACTGGACTGTTGCCATCCTGTTGATTTTCATAGTCCCATTGTAGTCGATCACTCTCTACTGCTAGTTTGAACGTAGACCCTGCTGTCTATGATCGGCGTAGGTGGGTTTGCACCTGGACAGAAAGTTAGGAGACCATTGCGGTGGTCCAAAGACAATGAGGTGGCCTGAGAATGTGCGTGTGTAAATGTCCAACCAGCAGTCAGAAGTTGAGGACTGGTGCCAACGAACTGAGATAGTCATGGGGTCTTTGGCCTGGAGCTGAGATTTGAAACCACGAGGGTAGGGGCTGGCCTGGAGGCCCTATGTGATGTGCTGTCACTCCTCCGTTGCTTGTGCTCTGTTCCTGATGATGCCCTTCTGTACCTCCCATCATTACGTTATCCTCCCTTCCCACACAGGGTCTCTGCTCACACTTTGCCATTTACACATCCTTCCAAATGTGCAGCTCCCCACAAACTCCTGCCCCAGGCTGCTTTCCCCAGACCCCGTAAGGTCCCTTTGTTGTATTGCTCTCAATCTATGCTCTGTTTTTTCCTGTATAGCACTTAACAAAATCTGTAACTCTTTTTGAAGCTTTTTACTTCGTTATCTCCTCCCCAGCAGACTGCAAGCTCCTTGAGAGCAGAGCTGTCTGTCACTCATCGTTGTATCCTTAGCACTCAGCATGGCTCCTGGAGCATGAAAGGTGTTCAGAGCTGTCTGCTTAAAAACTGAAGAGGAGTCTTTAAGGAGAGACCTTAGAAAATGTCTTTGTTGGCTGAATGAGCTCAGGAAGAAATGTCATTAGAGGAGACTGAATAGGAGCAGTGAGAGACTGGTAACCAAGAGAATCCAGTATGACAGAAACCAAAGGAGGGGTGGAATCTAGGCAGGAGGGGCAAACGGTCACTAGTGTCAGATGCGATAATGGGACCAAATAATGCAGACATGACAGCTAAATGGCAGGTAGGCGCTCAGCTTATTTCCATTTCCTAAAAGAGTTTTCATTTGACTCTTTGAATTCCCCCCCACCGTGTCATTCACAGACTGGTTTTTATAAGAGTGATGTTCATATTTATATTTAGAATATAATGTTCATTTTTTTAACTTTTAATCAGAGAAAATGTTAGAATTGTATCTGATCAAAAAATGAGACTGTAGGAGAAAACACTTCAGAAACGAACAATCTAGACAAATGAAATATAAGTAGTAGTGTCTTTTTCTAAAACGATAATATAACTTTCCAGACTTTTTCTTCAAGATAAAATCTTTCAGCATAAGCGCTTTCTCCAAACTTTGGGCTAAAGGTAAATGTAAAATGGACCCTTTACATTTTAATCCTAATGACCCCACTCCAGTTGGCAGTCTTTCTTGAAGGCTTAGATATTCTCCAAGGAAAGGATATGGTACTAAAATGCAGATAAACAGCCTTTCTGATCTCTTTTCAATTTGAACAGACTTAGGCTATGTTTAGCAACAGAACCGAACATGTATGGTGATTTTTCTTCCAGAAAAGTTTGTTCGGTAATGATTTTTAACGTAAAAATGTAGTATTGTTTTGGACATTGCTCATATAGGTCAGCCTTGACTTCACAGACAGTAAGTATCATTTACTCTGTGAACTTTATTTTAGGAGACGGGGGAAATGAATAGGAAAGAGAGAAAAGAAATGGCATAAATCTGAAATTGGGGCTAACATAGCTAGTTCATTTTATTTATTCATATTTCTTTTTCGTGTCTCCCTGAGAAAGAAAAGAGATATGATTACCTCTTCTTTGCTCTGTATACAAATATGTAAATCGGGACAGCCAACAATCTTGTAATTTCCCTGGTGTGAGAACTATGGGCGAACATTAGTAACAATTCAGTCATTCGTTTATTCAGCAAATATGAATATTTCATAGCTGCACAGCCTGCCAAGCCAACTCTCAGATAAACCACAAAAGACTGAAAAAAAACACTTTTAAACATTTTATTATAAATTCTGTTCTTTAACCATAATGTGTTTTATCAATTTTCTCAAAATAAATCTGTAATGAGCTTTTTTTATAAACCCTTTAATCAAAAATAATGACTAATTTTTTTAGCTTACTTAAAACTGTGTATATACATAGAGAAATGTGTAAGAGGGGAGACGGACCCTGTGGCACCCCAGTACTGCCTATGAAATCCGTCCCCTACCTGCTTTTTTCCTTTTTGGCCGCCCAGTGCAGCATGCAGGATCTGTAGTTCCCCAACCGAGGATGGGGCCCATGGCCCCTGCAGTAGAAGCGTGGCGTCTTAACCACTAGACTGCCAGAGAAGTCCCCCTGCCAGCTCTTAAAGCTTAAAAAGAAAATGTGTGGTGGCTTTTTGTGACAATATTAATGTTCTTAGTATTTATGGAAGGAAGAACTAAGTAAATATATGTTTACTTAGATAACAAAAATCGTAGAATGGAAAGGCATTTTTACAGTAATTCTTTACAACAGTGGCACCCACCCAACTATAATACCAAGGAAAAAATCTACACTGAGTGGTTTTCTAGCCCAAGAGTTCACCACAAAAATTCCCATGTGCCCCTGTGTTCCCGTAGATGCTCTGAACGCCCTCACTCTAACCTACTCTTGTTTCTTCCGCTCAGAAAGTATATTGGAATGGAAGCAAATGAGAAACACATCGTAGAGATAACTTTGAATCTACTCTGGTTTATTCCTTTTTAAATCCAAGTTCTTTAAGTTCACTCCTTTATTTTTCAGTCACACATTAGCAGTGTTGTGTGCGCAGCCAGGCGGGCACGTTCCCCTCCCTGGAGACAGACAGCCCGATCAGACTTTCCAGCGGCGCTGACCGCTAGAAGGTTCTGACCTGAATTGTGTCTCCTGCCTTAGTTCTAGTAAGTCTAAACCATCTTCCACGTGGCAGATCTTCAGCCTTTGGAATATAATTCTCATGTTCTCCTTGCACTTAGTAGGCGTCTCCATTTCCTCAGAGAACTTGGTTTTGAGTCCCTGTGCCTGCCAGTCACTGATCTCTGAAGACGTTCGTTGTCCTTCACGCATTCGTTAGGTCCTGGGAGCACCTTACCGCAACCGGTGTGCTTGGGATGCGTCAGTCTTAGGCCAGAGCCAAGCGTTACCTTCAAGGTATGGACCACTAATTACCTTGTTCTGGGTGATGACAGAGTGGTGGGGAGAGGGTGAGTGATACCTGCCCAGGTGGGAGTGAGGGGGCAGCGTTTGAGAATCTCTAGGGGATGGATGTGGTTTCATAGTACATACCTCTCCCCTTCCCCTCATCCTGCTCTGAGAGTCACTGTAGTTAGTGATTCAGGAAAACGTTTAGATGATCTCATTCATATTTAGGATGAGAAAAAAGTGATAATCACACTGTTCTAGTGTCTACCTACTTCCATTAAGGCAACTTAAAATCATGTTAGCTTTTTTTTAGAAGTTGAATGACACTGTTAGAAAGTCACTGAGCATACTGTTGACTGAAATCCTAAGTCTCTTCCCGAGGTTTTGTTGCTTAGCCAGATCTTTGCCCCAGAAGCCAAACTGGTCCTCTGTCCCTTTTAAATTTCATTATATTACTACAGCATGCCAAGATCATTTTACCTCCTTATTCTCCCAACCAGTTTGTTACCTATAAGCATAGGAACTGTATCTGTTTAATTTTGTTTTACTACTATATTTCTTGCATCCATGACAATGTTTTTTTACTTACAGTGAAGTCCATCTGTAGCTTTGATGAACATGCCACCCATATTTTCATGAAAATCACTGAACAAATAAGAACTAGACAGACCCAGTAGTCAGTCTCTTGGAGCCTGCCAACCACTGCCTCCTGTGGCAGGGGGTAGGCAGGGCCCACGAGGCCTGGCCAATCTGTGTTCAGTCTAGCCCAGATTGCTGCTTCTATGCTTTCATAAAAACATCCAGGCAGACCTAGGCTTCTACCTAAGAAAGTTCCTTTATGCCACAACTGCCACACTTCCCAGACCTAATCTAGTAATCCTGTCTAAAAAGATAAGTTAAATTTCTTCTTAGTAAATCCATGTAGCATCCTAGTGATCACTGTTTGTTTTTACATTTATTTTAAATGCTTGAGTTTTGTAGTGTGGCATCATGGAAGTTCTCAGTCCCTACTTTTATCCTTTTCTCAAAGAATAAAAAAGCCATCAGAGTATAATATGTATAAGGAAATCTGTTAGCACTTAAATCTCTGAAGATTAGAAATACCAGGTTTTTGGATTTCCTGTCATGGAAACTGTGCTCTAGGAGATAAAGGAGAGTAAGAGTAGTCATGTTTCTACAAATAGCCAAAAGAAACCGTTGGACCCACTGGAGAATCTTTCCCTGGATCTACAATAACCACGCTGATCTGTATTAATAACGTATGCCTGTTGAGTACCTACCATACACTAGGCATTGTGCTCACATTTTGCATTTATTATCTCATAAAATCTAACAGCCCTGCTAGGTAGGTGTTATCATTCTTTTCCTAAAGCTGTGAAGTCATGACAGTCAAACACCCAGCCCAGGGTCACGGAGGTGGAAAGTGTCCCTGCAGGCTTTCAAACCAGGTGTCTCCAACCTAGATCCCTCCTCCTCCCAACACTGCATCCTCGGTCTGCGGAATCCGTGCCTCTGCTGTCTCTCCCATTCCCTGATAGTGGCTGAGCAGTTGCCTCTACAGGCTCTCTGAGACCCCTGGTCAAAGAAACTGGACCTCACGGTAAACAGCTTGGTTCTCTCATACACGTACCTCATCCCAGACTTCAGGTAATTCTGACTAGTGTCCATTCTTTCCTTTTAGTTCATGGATTCTTGTTGATAGGAAATAACAGATGCAAAACAGATTTTGAAAACTTCTTTCACATTTTCATTCATCAACCTTATTATAACGAGTCAGAGCTATGACCGGGTCTTTCCTTGCCTTTTCTGATTCTGACTCTAACCCAAAGAGCCCTTTTGGTTATCAGACTTTATGCATTACATAGAAAACTTCCCAAGAAAAGTATTTTCATATCTAGTGGAATTTTTTCAAATCTTGAAAAGAAATTGGCCGTAACCTAAAAAGTCAAGTAACTGTAGTGAAAAATACAGATCTAAGCAAAGAAGTTACATAAATTAGTGGATTATTTTCTTGAAATATTTCCAGATTTTCCTTTTTTGATTGCCTTTTATGCTTTTTTTAAATTGCAGTATAGTTAGGCAATATATTACAAGCATATCATGTAGAGATTCACAGTTTTTAAAGGTTATACTCCATTTAGTTATTATGAAATATTAGCTGTATTTCCCATGTTGTACAGTATATTCTTGCAGCCTATTTTATATGTAATAATTTGTACCTCCTAATCCTCTATCCCGATATTGTCCCTCTTCCTCTCCCTCCCCCCACTGGTAGTTTGTTTACTTGTATATCATGTCTGACTTTTTGCAACCCCATGGACCGTAGCTACGGTCTGGAGGAGCTCGCTAGGCTCCTCTTCCCATGGCATTTTTGAGGGAAGAATGCAAGACCAGGTAGCGATTTCCTCCTCCAGGGGATCTTCCCGACCCAGGGCTCAAACCTGTGTTTCCTGCATTGGCAGGCAGATTCTTCATCACTGAGCCACCAGGGAAGCCCAGTCCATTCACTGTAATGGTAAGTCTTCTTTATTATGTTCACCAGTGTGTTGTATTTTTTGATTCCACAGTGATAGCATACAGTATTTGTCTCTGACTTACTTCACTTGGCATAATATCCTCCAAGTCTATCCATGTTGCTGCAAATGTAAAAACTTCATTATTTTTGTGGCTGAGTAGTATTCTATTATATGCTTATGTGTGTGTGTATACATATACACACCACATCTTCTTTATTCATTCTTGTTGACATTTAGATTGCTTCTGTGTCTTGCCTATTGTAAATAATGCTCCTATGAACATTGGGGTGGATGTCTTTTAGAATTAGAGATTTGTCTTTTCCAGATAGATATATATATATATGCCCAGGAGTGAAACTGCTTTATCACATAGTAACTACTTTTAGTTATGTAAAGGAAACTCCATACTGTTTTCCACAGTATGAAATTTATATTCCAATCAACCAACCACATCTTTTCCAATATTTGTTACTTGTGTTGTTTTTGACGGTAGCCATTCTGACAAGTGTGAGGTGATATCTCCTTGTGGTTTTGGTTTGCATTTTCCTGATGACTAGCAAACATCTTTCCCTGTGCCTGTTGGCCTTCTTCATTTCTTCTTTTGAAAACTATCAAGACTTCTGCCCATTTTTTAATCAAGTTGTTTGTTTTTCTGACTTTGCTATATGAGCTGTTTATATAGATTGGAATATTAACCCCTTGTTGGCCATTTTGTTGTTGTTCACTCAGTCGTGTCCAGCTCTTTGCCACCTGGTGGACTGCAGCACACCAGGCTTCCCTGTCTATCACTAACTTCTGAAACTTGCTTAAACTCATGTCCATTGAGTCAGTGATGCCATCCAACCATGTCGTCCTGTCGTCCCCTTTGCCTGCCTTCAATCTTTCCTAGCGTCAGGGTCTTTTTCAGCTCTTCACATCAAGTGGCCAAAGTATTGGAGCTTCAGCTTCAACATCAGTCCTTCCAGTGAATATTCAGGGTTGATATCCTTTAGGATTGGCTGGTTTGTTGCTGTCCAAGGGACAGAGTCTTCTCCAACATCACAGTTAAAAGCATCAACTGTGAGAGTTGGACCATAATGAAGGCTGAATGCCAAAGAACTGATGCTTTTGAATTGTTGTTATTGGCCATACCATTTGCAAACATTTTCTCCCATTCAGTAGGTTGTTTTCATTTATGGTTTCCCTTGCTATGCAAAAGCTTCTAAGTTTAATTAGGTCCCATTTGTTTGTTTTTGGTTTATTTCCTTTGCTTTAGGAGACAGATTCTAAAACATACTGACAAGATTCATAGGTGGTAACAGTTTCACCAAAAAGAAATTATTTACCAAACAAAAAATAGTATGTTAAATTGTGTTTAGCAATTATAAAGTGGTTGATAGAATATTGTATGATTTCCTGAGTCAAAATAAGCATGGTATTTTAAAGCATGGTGTTTGAAAGGTATTTACTTACTTAGAGTGTTTGGGACTATTTGAGGCAAAGATACGCCTACCAGCATTTCATATGAAAAAGAGAAACGAGTCAAACCATAAAGCTGAAGCAGAGCCAGAATGAGCAAGAAAAGGAGGAAAGACTACATGGAGGAGGAAAAACAGAGATAAAAGATCTGCTTTGTGAAGAAATTGTCTCACATGGTTCTAATCCAGAAACCAAAATCATCAACCAGATTAACAGGTAAAATAACCATACTTAACCTATAATTAATAAATGTCGTATTTAAGACTCAGACCATATAGGCCAAGTAGTAGTGAAGATATCGGGACACATCAGTGATGAATCAGGGAGGATGGTGTACTTTTTTCTTTTACCTTTGCTATTTAATTTGGCATTACTTATTTATGAAAGCTAACCAGATTATATACTTTATATCACAAAAATACTGGTTTGAAGGTTTTGCATAGCATCAATCTTAAGTTTTAAAACATTAGTTCTAATTGCAGTCATTGTCAAGAAACAGTGTGACTTTAGGTGATTCTCTTTCCAAGTAATGTGTCAGGATATAGAGAAAATTATTCTTTGCATTCCTGATAGAGTGCTATTTTTTTTTATTGTATGTCCATATATTTTATATCTGTAAATGTGTGTGCATGTGTGTCCTATAAATGTATAGGACACTAAAGTAACTAATCCTATTCTCTCTCGAAGGTAGGGACTAACTGACCACAAGCCAAATATGTTATGTTCATAGTCATTCAACCGGTACATTAACATAGTACTTTAAACCAAGATAATTAGCTTTTCTTTATATTAGTTCATTAAAGTTCACATATAAAACTCATAGTATACTCAAAAACACACAAACTAGTCTATGTGAATGCTTGCTTCATTCTGAGAGGCAGCAAGGTCCTGGGGCTGGAGACTGGATAAGCTTGGTTCTACCACCTACTGACCTTGCTTAATCCCTGTTTGTCATGCTGTGAGCTTTAAATAAAGTAATGCGCATAAAATACCCAGCAGTGATTCTGTCGTTTGATAAACCCTGGGTAACCATCTGCAGGAGTCTGGAGGTTCTCTGATGACTTTGTGGCATGATAGAGTCAGTTATTATTGTGGAAGTTATCACTATGGAGATGGCGTTGGCAAAGCTGCAGCTAACTGGGAGTAGCAAGACTTGAATCGAGGAAACCAGATAGAGGCTGCTGGAATAATCCAGGCAAGAAACGCCATTGAACTGTACGGCAATGGGTAGTGGAAAACAAGAAGCAAGAAACACTAAAGAGATACCCTGTATAATATGTAGACTGGGATCACTATTTGGCTGTGGGAGTTGGAGACAGACAACATAGGTTCCAGGCCTGGATGGCATTCTGTTAAGGCAGGGTATAGAAAAAGGATGAGTTCCCAAATCTCAAGCACCTGCACACAAAGAGGAAGTGCGCGGCAACGCCACTCAGCAACCCAAGGAACTGTCAGTGTCAGGGAAGCAGATAACACTCTCACCCTCTTTTTCAAAGGTCTGGTCTGCCCCAGACCAGGCTACATCATCAGATGCAGCTCTGAACATTGAAGGGAAATCACACTGCAGATTTCGACCTTGAAGTTCATTGCAAAGTTTACTGCAAATGGCGAATGTCTCAGAGTTAGCTGTTTTCTAAGTGATGTGGGTAAAACCATGAAGCCGGGTCCCTGGCGCCATGTTTCCCATCGAGTGTTGCACAACTGCCAGCAAGAGGCCCTTCCTTTGGCTCTTGGGGACTTACTTTCCCTTGGGAACTACTGTGGTTATTCAACTTGAAGACCTTGTAGGAAGAATCAGTCATTTCTCTCTGGGGTCTGACTCAGAGCAAGCAACATGGAAGTAAATAGTCACTAAGGAGGAACAAGGAGAAATAAACAAGCTTTTAGCCAAATTGTGAACAATTCATGTTATAGGAAAAAAAAAAAAAAAAAACACCAGTGGCCAGTTTTACCAAAGTTGAAACTAGCAATTGTACCACTACCCTGCTGTGGCTCCTGTTGATCATAATATATATGAGAATGAATCTCTGTGTAACCCTCACCTCTTTTGCTGTTCCCAGCACAGAGGTGCATTGTATTACATGCTAACACCTCCACGTAGAGGTTGAGTAGACTGTTTCCAGCAGGGAGAACACCAAACTAGAAAACCAGAACTGGGGCTGGCCCACTCCTGCCAGTGCCTAAGGCTGTCATCTTCCTTGTAAAGAATGGAGTGATCTCTTTTTTGCCCTAATGTTGTGGAATTCTGTGATCATAATAATGCATTTAATGAAACCATTCTTTGAAAAATAATTTTTTAAGTCTCCCTGTCGTTCAGGAGTAACATCTATTTTTTTTGCCTCAGAAGGCTTACCAGTCAACATTATGTTGGAGAAATAAGTTTCTTATTCCTAATCATAAACCTGACAGCCAAGCATTTACTGACTGCCTACTGCATGCTTTCTATGAGATGCTCCATGAGCTTGCTTTAAATACCAGAGCAACCAAGAAGATGCTAAGATGTCACTCTTCTTTTTACAGAAGGGAAAACTGAGGCTTGTAATTGTTAGGTGACTTGGCAAAGGTCACGTGGCTGGTAAAATACAGTTTAGCCTTTAAGCCCAGGTCTCTCCAACCTGATTGTCTTAAGTCGCTTCAGCTGATTGTTCTCAGATCCAACACTGTATTCTGGAAAGAACTCCAGCAAGGGGACACTAAGATCAAACCATCATTTGTCAGGGTCTTACCATCAAAGTCGAACCAGAAAGCAGCTCAGTGAACCTGTGCTCATCCAGTCTTGTCATGTCCCCAGCAGTCTTCATGCCAGTGAGACGACCGCCAGGCACCATCACAGGAGAAATTGTGTAGGCGGTCACCTAAATATTTAGCAAAACTAGATTTCACACGACACTTTAAAATGTATTGCAAAATGTACAGCATTTATTCACATACAGACAAAAAGGCACAAATTCTACTAAATAGTTCAACAAAAAAATACAGCTGTCCTCAACTAGTTTTATAAATACTTTCAAAAAGGGGGTAGAAATAAATACAGGATTGGGCCATGTAATATAAAATAGTCATCTCTACATATACTTTTGTTTAATTCTGATTTTTAACTCTTCATGCACCTTTTTTTTTTTACCCAATTTTAGCTGAATGGACACCAAGCTAGGCACATAGTGAAAAATCCTCTGTACAAGGTTACAAATGTAATGACAAGTTTGTCCATTTCAAAATAATTAAGATTTGTACACAACACATATAACCCTTCATTTCGATTTTGTGTTTATAACCTAACAAATGACATTCCAGGCAACTTTACAAAAGTTTAACTAGCCTACATTTTTGACATAATACATTGATCATAATCAAAGATATTTCTTGGTCAGGATGCACACGGAAAGATAAAGCTTAAAAAAAAAAAAAAGAAGAAAGGAAGAGCAAATGGTTCCATATTCAGAGTGCAAGTGGGCAGGTTGGGTTGGTTGCCGCTCATACACCTCATACGGAGTTCCCAGCAGGACGTGAAACTGACTTTCAGAGCTGTCATTACACTGTCAGAGAAACTGTACCATTTGCATTTCAAAGCAGGAATTAAAGGTGTGGGCTTTTTGTGTTTGTGTTTTGTTTTTGTGTGGGGTTTTATATTTTTGTTTTGTTTTCTTTTTGGTTCAGCATAACTTGGAACGTTTGAAAGCTTTTCAACCTAAATGTGGGGAAAAAACAGGTAAGGCATTATTTTTGCACAAAACTAGCATTCCTAATAGTGCAAATGAATCTGGTACCTCTTATAAATGGTGAGAGGTCATAGACTTACTAGAATTTAGATTTTCTTTCTATGGCTTGACAGATTATCCCTCTATATATTCTACTCTCACCCAGAGCTGTTGCTGTAGTCAAAAAAAGAACTAGAGAGTCCACCTTCTTCTGTATCCAGCAAAAGGTTTCTTGCTCATATGCAAAGGGAAAAAAAAAAAGATCTGGTTTTTTAAATTATGCTGAGTTAATGTACAACTTGGAGTCATAAGAAACTTCTAATATCCATAGCAACAGTTTATCTGGACAACATTCTTTGAAAAATGAGCCCTATAGCTCAAAAATAGTCAATCTAAAAACCTGGGTCATTCGTTCCCCTCCCCTGAATCAGTTACTAAAATGTATTTGAAAAGTTAAGACTTGGTTTGAAAATGTCATACATACAATGGGGATGTATCAGATCTACTATTTGATCATCTGATAAAACTTGCATAGCAAGATGGAATTCAATAAGCCTTTTTTCCTTGTTGACAGTCATCTGGAAGACTTGAAAGGTAACTACTAAAGAACTCAAAGCATTACTCATTAACTATCAGAATGTCCCTGCCACATGGAAATAAATGTATAAATGAATCAGGAATCTTGAGTACTGGTATTAACAAACTAAGGGATAATTTAGGGGAAGTTGGGCTTGTTCCAAGTGCCCATAATTCTAAATCTCATTGCTACTTAAATTTTCCTTCAAGTTTGATTCACAACTACATTGAATTCCAAAGAAAATTAACAGGACCTTAACACTATCCACTGTCTTAATACAAAACGCACTGCAGTGAGTGCAAAAACAGAACACTGTACTCAAATTTTAATGCTAAATTTATTATTGCTGATAACTTACTAGTTATTGCCATTTGCAATCAGAAAGTCCAAGTTACGAATTAGAGCTTAGAACTCTGACTCCAGAAAACCTGTGACACTTCAATCTCTTTCCTGCATAAACTTGGTCAAGGGTTAAGAGGTTATCGCAACTTATTGCCTTTCTATTATTTTTAAAATATAACCTATTTGGGGTTTTCCTTTTTTTTCTTTCTCCATTTTCTTTTTTTTCTCCCAAGGAATCCATTCATGTTGGAAGGCCGGATTCCCCAGCATATGCACTAGTGGTTGGCTCTGGAAATACGAGTCACCAGAGCCTGGAAGTTCATTGCTTAAACTTGAACAGCCATTGCGTTGTTTGGAAGCCAGGTGGCCAGGTATTGCCAATGGCCAGCGGAATCCCAAGCTGGCCCAGAAGGCAGTGGTTAGGGAAGAGAAAGGTCGAGAAGACTGGCAAAGATGGGACCTCGGCTGCCCGTTCTCATGGATGGAACCCTGGGACGGCTTCACTCTCCACTGCCCTCTGCCCAGAACAGCCAAGAGCCGCCAGCAGCGGGACCTTGCTTCTTCCATTTACCCTAAATCTCCAAGCTCCGGCAGCTCTACCCTGTCCCTTCAGACCTTCCGGTAATGACCTTTTTTTAAAACTTTTCTCTTCCCTCATCTGCTGTATTTACACACGAATTCCCTAGAATTACTGAAGCTTCAGAGCTACTGCCTGTATACTACAATGCAACAAAACAGTCCATGGGCCAAAGTATAAATATGATTTCAAGATCCACCACAGTCCTAGAAAATAAGTTTTATGGGTTAGTAAATGATGTGAGGGTTTCTCAAGAACCATCTCTGATTCCATATATTCAGGTAACTAAGAGGAGTTTGTGCTTTGGGAAGGATACCGAGGGCAGTGAGTGCTCGTGAGGCTTAGTTCAGCCCAGCCCTCTTTAGGGACTTACTTCATCCATTCTTATTTTAGTGTTTAATTCAGCCTCTAGTCTTAGCAGTGTCTTACCATCTACTCTTGTGTTTCCTCAACAAGTTGCAAATAACACACTTCTCACAACAATGATTTATAAATGACTCTGAAAAAAATTTTCAATCAGAATTGCAAGTAAATGTATTTGTGTAGCTCAGGAGTGATGGGTTTCCACGCGTTCCCCCGTGTCAGAGCTCTCGTCGCCTGCACCATCATGCCCGTTTCATCAAGAGGCCAGAATGCTTCTCCTGATGATGTCTGTCCTCCTGCTGATAGAGCTGCTGGCGTGGAGACACTTCTTCTCTGAGGCCTCACTCTCTGAGTCACTCATCTCCACGTCGGGGACATACCCGTCATTCTCATGGTCAGCTTTCAGTTTGCTTTTCGCCCTTTCCTTGGCTGGAACCCGGCCGAGGCCCAGGTAGGGGTAGTCTGAGTGCTGGTGGCAGGCCCCCTCTGGGGCCTCTCCCTGCTGCTGCCGTTCCCCCTTCTTTGGAATCCGGAATCCTCCCCAGTTCTTCACTGGGCTGGCAGGTGTTGTAGGCACTTTGACTGCAGGCTGGTTATAGTTCACTTTGACGAGGGAGCCGTTGCACTTGGGCACCGCCTCCTTCCTCGTGCCCGAGGCTGACTGCCCCGCCCCAGGGGAGGCGGCAGCTCTGGCGTGGTCCGCGTGCCTCTGGGACACGTCTGTGGACCTCAGAGGCTTGTGACTCTGTTTCAAAGGTCTGTCCTTTAAGTCTCCCTTGCTGAGGTCACAATGAAAACGATGGTCTCTTCTGTTCCCGTGGTCCGGCATCACCACACCGTTTTTCTGTTGTGCTGATACGAGCCGTGCTTCTGCAAAGGTCTTCTCAAAACTCAGAAAGCTCTCTGGGCCCACCGTCCCCTCCCTTCTGCCCCCCAGGTCTGGCTGCTTTAGCGGGGTTTTGCCTTCGCTCCCAGCGCTGTTCTGCAATGGATCTCGCTTGTGGGGCTTCTTCAGCGAGTGAACCAAGGAAGTACCCATTTGCTTCCTGAAGAATGCAGAATGCCACTTCAGGTCCTCTATCTTGGGAGCGTCAGGGCCCACAGAAGGACTGTTAAACAGAAGCATGTTTTCCAGTGAGGAAGAGGAGCAAGAGGAAGAAGGCACACCTGTGAACATAAAACCACAGAAAAAGAAATTAGAGCAGAAGCAAATCCAGAAAAATAAAATTTTAGACCCCTTAGCATGGCCCGCTAATAACATACAACCACCTAGTTTGTATAAAATTGGTTTTTATAGTAAAGATGCTACTTGTCTTGAGAATCTGCATGCTCTACATGCTCTTTTCTAAAACAGCTTAAGTTCACATCATTTTTTTCATGAACTGTCTTTTCAAGGAATGCACTTGCCTTCAAACAAAATAACTGATCTGATTTTCATATGTGATTTACTGCAGAATCTTTCCGTGGTCAAGTAAGCATTGCCTCCACCATCACCCAGTCTCAGCACCTGCCTCGCCTACCGCCTGGGAGCAGCACAACCACGGGGACAGGGAGTGGGGCTGGGAAACTTCTTTCTCCAAATTATCTATCCCTCCCAGGGCTCTAATGAGGATAAACACACAAACTGTGAAATGAATAAAGGAAGGTGTTTAAAGTCATTCTTGACACAGAGTACATATGTTTACTCATTATATGTACAACACACTTGTGGAATTAAACTGAATTACCATCTAAACAAGGATAAGTTAAACTTGTGTTTTTCACGCATTTTTTGATGCAAATCACATTAAGAACTAAGTCTCACCCATAACCACACTGGCCTTCATCACCTGACACGCACTCGGACAGCTTCTGCTCTGTTTCTCGTGTTAATGCTGGTGCTGACCTGCTAAAATGCATCTCACTACCCGGTCACAAACTGTAACCCTCAGTTTGAAAACTACTGGGTAAATCCATAACATACTAGAGTTCATCAGAAGGACCATGTCCCTGCAGAAGCCTCAAGACAGTTGTCATGTTCTCTGAGCCGTGAGCCACCAGGAAACAAGGTTTCGTCCAGAGTAGCACAGGAGCCCACGCGAACCTACCACTGTGCAGGAACAGACGCTGCGAGTAGACAGAATGAGCTAGCGACTCTAAAGGGAGAATCACCATGACCACAGGGGAGGGGGGTTTCCCATCCGCTGTTTCAGAAATGCCTGCTTTCTCACTAACCAAACTTGCAGTCAACCTTCACACCACATTTGTATTTCTTTTACTCAGTCACTTGCTATGGGAAAATAAAAAGGTAAGAGGTACTGTCCTCTGATTTCCACTGTGACCCAGGATCCAGGCCTCTGAGGAGCCTCTGCTTCACGACTCCCACAGGCACTGTCCCCACTGAGGACAGACACTTACCCAGGCAGAACGGCCCTGCCCGCCCCAGAATCACAGGACAGTGTCAACATGGACCCTAGGGACACATTCACATCCCAGCCATCTGCTCTGCCTCATTTGGAATCCTCTCCCTTGAAAGGTAGACAAGTAAGAACACAACTGAAAGTCTAAACCTGGAAAAAGGAAAGGGAAAAAAAGGCATCCTAAGGGGCTTCCACTTCATTCCCTGGGGCATGACTTCCAACCAGTCACACCTGGCACGTGCACTCCTGGGGGCAGGAGGACCCCGCTCCCCATTCCTGTTGTGGAACAGCAAAGGGACTTTGGAACATAGGCCTGCATCACAGGTGTTACACAGAATACTGCCTAACCTTCAGAGGCTCCACCACTTACCCAAAGAAACGCTGCCATGAAATACAAGCAGAAAACAAAAATGCCCTACAATATCTGTAAGAAATGACTCAAGTAGAATCAGATGAAAGTATTCTTTCTTTACAGCTTCCTTTTACAGCTTATTTTCAAAGGCAAACTCACTCATTAGTTATCGCTCATGACATAATGATCTAGCAAGTCAGAGGATGCCCTTGAGGGGCAAAACTCCATGGGCACAGCTGCACTGGCAATCCTGGGCCTCTGCTGCTGGAAGAGAGTGCTCCACACCAGCCAGGTGGACATAAAGGAAGGGAGAGCCCCCTCTTTTGTTTGCATTCAAGTAGCAATAAGGAAGAGACGTAAGTTCACTTTGATGAATCAAACTGCTGGTACTGGGTTGGCCAAAAAGTTCTTTTGGGTTTTTCTGCACCATCTCATGAAAAAAAATGCAAACTTTTTGGCCAACCCAATATTTACGATACTCTACCTGAAAAAATTTTACAACTGAACTCAATTCTAGCTATTGATAATAACCTTGACAGATTTGGGGAATAACTCTTGCAAGGGAATTACCTAGGAAGCTGATGGTATCAAAACAAGGATATCTTTTAAAACTTGCCAAGCTTTGTTTCCTCTTGGTCCAGCTGACCAGTTACTTCTGGCCACATATTTCCAGATGGTTTTAGGTAAACCCAGAATGTCAACATAATAGGTAATGATGATTTCTTTGTTGAGTCCATGCTTCATATTATATGTACAGAGCCACAAAAGCAGGTTAGAGTAAGCTGGTTGACTGGGCACCAGGAATGCCGTGCAGAGAGAAGCAGACACAAGCTCAAGGACCAACCTACCAAGGGTAGGTCTCTACACACTCGGCGCTCTTCCTCCTCTGAAATCCTTCCAACACCTGCTTACTAGGGCTTGTGAGCACAGAATGTTAGCACTTACAGGCCTTCAGAGGCCAGAATTCTGGACCGAACCTCTTATAGACGGACAGACCTCAGAGAGGTTCAACAACGTGCCCCACTATGCACTCGATCAAAAGTCACGAGGTGCTGTCCGAAGGGAAGGAAGCCCATATCTTAGTTTTTTTCTTTGCCAGAGAAATGCAAAAATAGGCGGCACTAAATAAATACTTTGTGCTGAATCTCAAAAATATTCAAAACTCCAATTACACTGAAATAATCCACTGTGAATGTTATCTAGACATGGACATGTGCATTAAGTACCCAATCTTAGATACATTTACCATATGTTACAGATAGAGCCAAAGGCTAGATAATCAATACATCTTTTTAGGTATCCCTGAGACATTATACATTTATCAAGTGCTTTGCAATACATAAGTTGCTGTTTGAGTCTCACACTATTTCCCAGGAGGGAGCTGGAGATCTCATCCCAATGTTACATGTGAGGAAATGGAGGAGACTCAGAAAACTTTAGACTCACTTGTGTTGGGCCTTTAAGTAGGGAATATAGGATTTAATCCATATGAGGCTGGACCCATAGCCCAGTGCCCTAGACCACAGTGCCTCAAATGCCTGAGATTTCCCTCAACAACAAAAGCCTTCCCTTCGATTCTTCTAGAATTAAAAAAAAGACACTAGCATAATTTTACCCCTTAGCAGAGTGTTAAGGCTTACAAACCCCTGCCCTGTTGTTTGACCTACCAGGGCTTAATGCATACCTGAAACTCTTTCTTGCTCCAAAAGCTTAGTGTAAAGATTGAATATCTGTTCCTGGATTTTGCACACAGATCGTTTAATCTTTTCCCTGCGGGTCACCATGTAAGTGAGGTTCCGAACCTGGAACGTAGAGAATAAAGATTCTAAGTAAGCAATATACATTATAACAGTACTTTTCATTAACCTGAGAAAAAAGTGTCCCACTAGGTCCTTGACTGACTTTTGAAATCAAAATATAAATGTTTTATGTAATCTCTAACCTCCCTTTGGGATGCTAAGTACCACAGAAAGAGCCTGTAGGAGGGAGCCATGCCCCCAACACCAAACCAGGCCAATGGCTCGGCCACCAGCTCATCCCAGCAGAGAGATGCCCAGCGAAGTCCAAGGCCAAGCAGACTGGCTCTTGCCAAAGGACTCTGCTTTGTCACCCCCAATATCCTCCCTGAATTCAACTGTCAGACGCTTTAGAGCAGTCCAGAAGCCACCTGGTTGCACTTCATCAGGCATCTTCTGAAGATGCAGCTAGGCAAGCACAAGGTCAAGGACCGTTAGAGGGGCCCCTGCGTGGGGCCCACTGGAATGCCAGGTGGCCACCAAGAATCCAAGTGAAGTTCCGTCAACTGGACACTGCGCTCTTTGAAGTACCTTGGAGTTTACAGGTAGCTGAGTTGTTCCTACAGAGCAAACACCTAGGGAAGGGCCCTGCTTTGCTACATCAGCATCTCAAGGCCAGTTCTCTGCATCACCACTGGAAACGCTGACCCCGCCTGCCTCCTGATCTGTCAGTAACGGAAAGAGCCCAGAGCTACAAGCTCCACTTGGCATCTGATGTGCAACTACTGGGGGACTGCACGCATATCCTTGTTAACCTATATAACTAACCAACACAAATGTGTTCCCCATTTTCAAAGCCACCTGTGACCAGTCAATACAGAGTCAAAATTTAATGACTTAGTCAATAAACTCCCTTAAACCTCTCAGGCCTGAAACTTATTGGTAAACCCAATCAGTTTACATGGGCCTGGAAACACAAATGTCAAATGCAAGACACCATATACACAGTTACACCTGTCTTCAAGATGCGGACAATACCTTCCCAGTAAGCTCAGTGGCAAGACAAAAATGCCTTTGTATCCTAATCAGCTCCCACACCAAAGGCACAACTGTACTCTCCCACCACTTGGGCAGTACCATCCCGTCACCTTCTCGAAGGTCACTCATTTTTTGGCAGCGAGTGGCAACAAGACACATACAACCCTGAATTTTGGCTTGCGTTCAGACACCACTCCTCAAGAACCCTAACAATTCCATCTGTTCTTCCCCAGCTGTGTTAAAGGCAGCCTCCTTTGTGAAAGGACACAAGGTCAGCTGGCTTTCATGTTTGCATTTCACACATCGTAAATGGTGTAATTTCCTAGCCAACAGCAGGAACCCCAAGTCAGGCCTCTCTTGATTCACTATTTGTTTAGGAATTTTCTAACACTTGTTAATAAAAATAATTGAGAAAAAAAAATCAGCCTTCCTATCTCCAAGTAAATATGGTTGCAGTGTCATTCACCCTGGTTCAGACACATTCTGACAGCCTCACACTCCCAGGCCAGGATGTAGGTGTCCTTTTTAAGAATTCTGACCAGTTTGGGGATGCAGGTAGCCAGTGGGTGAGATTCTTTTTACAAATATTCCACCCAAAGGAGATTTAGAGTAGAAGCTCAATAAGAAGAAGGAATCAAGCCTCAATCCATATTACAGACTCACTAATTACTGAAAAACAAATGAAGAATGGTTTTTACATTAAGACAGGGAACCAAGTTGCGGAGATAGGAAAGGTAAATTCTCTGACAGCCCAGGAGTGGACAAGATTACTCTTGTATTTAAATCAGATGTACAATAGAGATACATCTTTTTCCTTAAAATTGTCAATGGAAATAGAAAAGATAGACAACTTGAACTCTGTATATTACTGAATTTAACTTCAGTGTCTGCAACCACATTTCCCAGGAAAGATGTCCACCCTGGCTGCTAACTGGGAAAACCACACTTCTATTCCCCATGATCTGAGAAGAGAGACATCTATGACCCCAGGGTTTTCTATTGGAAAAATCAGCCTCTGAATAACCCAGGCCTGGGTGGCCACAGTAGAGTAGTGAGTGCCCTAAACCTCACCCCCTTACACACAAACCACCCCGTGAAGGGCAGCTTCCATCAGCAGCCCCCGTGTATCGCACTGCACTGAGGCTCTGTCAAGACACACCTTGCCTGGCCTTTCTGTGCACTGCTGGACCTGACTTCCTTCCCCTCCATCTTCTCCCAATTGCCAGCAAGGTGGTACCCAAAACCAGATCTCATACCGTGTTAAACCCAGGAGACAAAAAGCAGAGGTTCCCAAACATGTAAAATACAGAATGCTGGCCTCCACACCCAGAACTTCTGAGAGGTGGGGCCCAAAAGTCAGCAGGTGTAGGCTGAGGGCCACACGCTGAGAACCACTGCCCTCAGGAGCCCAACAATGATCTCACGTTTTCTCGAATCCCAAACACTGCTTGCAGCACTAGAGCTTAACTTGCCTTCTATGTTCACAGACAACTGTAGCCTCTATCAGAATGTCAAAAGTGACCATCCCACTGAATGTTGGGCAGAACGGTCCCCCAGGACC
The DNA here is from genome assembly GCA_007570785.1 of Antilocapra americana. Taxonomy (NCBI): domain Eukaryota; kingdom Metazoa; phylum Chordata; class Mammalia; order Artiodactyla; family Antilocapridae; genus Antilocapra; species Antilocapra americana. Next base: position 5,657,048 of record ML663008.1, on the reverse strand, counting down.
TGCTGCTTTCGTTGCCCCAGTGCAGAGGTGCTGTACTCTTATCTGAGGAAGTGCTCCTTTTCCTGCTGAACTCATGTTTCGTGCTTCCTTCAGAAGACAATGTTTGGGGGAGAGCGACCCCACTAGAGTGAAGTGGCAGCCTTGGCAACTTGGCATGGAACCGCCATATTGGTAATCGTGTCTTCAGGTCCCCACACCGTTGGGAGTCCATTCCTATCACCTGGCTGGTCCAGACCTGGAACCCAGGTGTGCAAGGAGCCCCCAAGGTATGTATTTGCAGGAACTACTACCATTATCACTCAGCGTTGTCTGCATTTCAAATGAGGCCTACTCACTTGTCAGTTCTGAAGGGATCACTTGCCTTGATCATGCTCCCTCATATTAACCACTATGAAATGTTAATTACTTTGTGTGAATTACACTACCTAGCTAGTGTGTGAATTACCCAAGACTCTTAACTTACTTGAAAACAAATTTATGATTTGTTCTTATTGTTACCCCTGCTCTGATGAGTCTTCTGTCCAATACTGTTTATAATTACAAATAACTGTACTCTCTGCAGCATGGCCAAGATTTCCATTTTTTAAAGCCTCCAGACTAACAGGCCTTGTGGCACATTTTGGAAAACATGGTTTTCATTTTAGTAAGCTTATTTTAAACTGACACTAAATGCCCTAAAATCTTTAAAATAAATGCAAGTAATGCCACACAGACAAAAATCCTGATTTATTCCCTATTCTCATACATCATTGGCATTCTACTTAAAAAGCAACAGTGATGACTCAAAAAAAAAAAAAACCTTGAGAATTACAAATGCGTGTTAATCTGAGTATCTTAAGTACAGAAGAGTTAGTACACCCACAAGCATTTTCTACACTTTTATTCTGTGGTGATTGGGAGACACACACAGTCCAAACATTAGACTTCTCGTCCTCCCTCCTGAGGACTGACTCCAAAGCTCATGCAACCCCAAGTACAGCAGTTGTCGGGCTGGGACAAGGCTTCTCGCCAGGATTCCACTTTATCCTTTTGAATCCTTTTCTCATCTCTAGCAAAGGTCACACAGACCTGTGACTGAGGCGAGGTCTTCTTCACACTCACCACCAGGGGGGGCACGGGAGCAAGAGAGCCTCAACGCCGCGCCCCTCGCCTCCCCTCTGCCTGAATCCTGGTGGGGTGTCACGGTCAGGTTCTAGAATAGTCTCTTCTAAGGAAGGCCCACCAATACCCTCACTGCCACGCCTCCTCTGCCAGGGCAGTGCTGGTGTCTGAGAGCCGGGGCTTTTCGGTCCGGTGCTTCTCCCACGTATCCCTATTTGTTGCCTAGGCTCTTACTTCCAATCAGCTCTGGTCAGATTCTCTCCCAGGCAGGTGAATCACTAATAAGTTAGGTGCTTGGGAAAGATGCGTTAACCATTTCAGGCCACTTGGGTGCCTTTCGGCATGGGCTGCTCCTCCATTCCATCTCCCGTGCACTAATGAATTTAATCGAAGCCGGCTGTCGGCAGCGGGGCAATCAGGGGAGCTGCCGCAGAAGGTGCTCAGAGACGCATCGCCAATTAGTGGGCTTCAGTCAGAAGCTACCTACAGGGAGCAGGAGGCCGGGGCGGGGGAAAAGACAGCCTGCTCCTGATTATTCCTGTAGCAGCAAAGGACGTCCAGACGGGGACTCCAGAGATGCTGGAGAGCCGGGGAGATAAGGAGCAGCGACAGCGGAAGGGAAGTGCCGCCAGTGGAGGCTGCGGGCAGAAGTGTGAAACAGAGTGTGCGAGTGTGCCCTGGGGCTCCTTAGTCAGATGACAGGCCTACTGTGCACCAGGAATCCCACCCCAGACACAGCACACAGACGCATGGACACAGTCACACGTACACACAACACATATACACCTCAGTGACGGCTTAGCACCTCGCTGCGGAGAGCCCTGGGGAGCAGACGTGCCCGGGTGTGGCAGTGATGCGCACACTAGCACCCACACTAGCAACCAAACCTGCTCTGCCCAGTGACTGCAAGGGGGAGGCCCTGTGAGGGGCAGTGCCTCCCTCTCCAGAGGCTGGTGTGCCTCTCCCCAGGCTGAACAAAAGATCTCCCTACTCTGCAGGCCCACCCCCACCCCGCCCCCTGCACCAATAAATCCATGCTGGCTTCTCAGTCTGTAAGCAATTCTAAGCCCACCCCTTGCCCATTTCCCTGGGGCTCAGTTCCCTCTAGCTCTAGAATGAAGGAGGGGAAAGAGACACCCCATGTGATCTCCCAGAAGAACAGTTAAGAACTACAAGGAAGTGTTTCGAATGAAACCAGAGAAGCTCCCCATTCTGTGGTCATCCTGCGTGTGTGTACATCCAATTTCCCAGCCCATAAATATATGGAACCAACACCACCTCATGCTGCGGTATGTACAGGGTCTGAGAGGAAAGGAACCGGCTACCGTCCCTTGCTCTGGGCAAGTGGCCGTCTCTCTGCCGTCTTCTCTAGGTCACTACAAGCTGTCAGTGTCGATTATTACCCTCTCCAGGTCCTGCCGCAGGTGCGTGAACAGCTGCAGCCTCCTAAACAAGACATCCTGCTCCCGCTTGGCTAGATTGTCCTCTTCGTCTTTCTTTGGAGTGATGAGGGGTTTGTTGAAGTTGACCTTCCTCTTCAACTTCCAGTACTGGTACAGGAAGTCCACCACCTCCTCGGGCAGCCGCAGGGCCCTGGCTACGTCCAGCAGGTTGACGAACGTGTAGAATTCGTCCTCCAGCTGCTGCAGCTTCTGCTTGCGGACGCTGACCCGGTGGGCCTCCTCCCGATTCTGCTCGAGGCCAGCGAAGGGCTCCAGAGGATCCCGCGGGGAACATTCGGGGGCCCCATTCTCCTGAGCGGTCCCCTCACCAAGGCCCTCCTCGGCTTTGCGATGCGAGCTGTGCTTCGGACAGTAGGACTTGAACTTGACTTCATCGTTCTCTGCCAAGATGGTCTTCATCTCTAGGCCCCGGTCAAACGCACAGGTCACATGGAAGGCCGTGCGGCAGTTCTTCACGGAGCACTGCCAAGAAAACAGAGCAAGCGTGGGGTTAGGGAGCGACAGGATCCTCCCACACGCGTGTGCACCCACGCACACATATGTGCAGGCACACACACATGCACACACAGGGGAAGAGCTGCACTCGGAGCACTCAGGGACAGAAAGGCTTCACGTGGATGACCCCTGGCAGATCTAATCATGTTTTAAATAAGCTATGGCTTGGGATTCAGGAGACTTTTTTTCATTAACCAAACAGTTACTCTCTTACAAAAGTAACTGCATCCAGAATCCCCTCATTAAGGCGTTAATCACCTCCCGCAGAGGTTCTCAATACAGAGTGTACTCTGAGGCATTCACTTTTTTTAATCGATCTGAGCTTTTTTAATGTGTATATTAAAAGCCTGCGTGGTGAGAATCTCCTCAAGAAGAAGGACACTAGTCAGAGATGTTACAGGATCGTGGAGGCTCTTCCTATACCCACCAGGATGAGGCCCGACACAGGTGGCACACTCCCCCCGGCAGCAGGGGCTGCTCAAGACCCAGGAGGTGAATCAAAACCTCCCAAAGAGATTCAAGGAACCAGAGACCGGGACCACGCCGCAGACAGCATGGGACTTAGTCTCTGCACCCTAGGGAAGCTCTGCCAGATGCAGAGGCCTCCAGGCCCATTAGGACGAGCTCTGAGACCTGGGTGTGCTGCGCCTGGCATGCAAAAGTGAGGGACCTACTGTCAGCAGATGCAAGAAGGTCAGCCCAGAGGTCAGGCATTACCCAGCCCTTTCTCCCACTCACTGCCCCACCAGGAGAGCCATGTAGTGCCTTTGATCCACACAGCAAGCTGGAGGCCTAGCAGGAGAAAAGTGATTAACTTCTCCCCGTCTGATCAGTGCTAGGAGAATGCCTGGGAGGAGGTTCCTGGTGGTGACTGAAGCCAAGTGATCCTGGGCGCAGCAGGGCTGTAGAAAGGAGAACCCACAACCTGGTGGCTTGAGGCCAGCTGAAAAACCTAAACTCCTTCAATGAAGCCCTGCACAGCATCATTACAGACTGCAGAGGCTGGAGCTGTGGCTTCTTCCCCAGTCACTTCAGTATTTAAGAGGGGACTCAGTGCCAGTCATGACTTCTTCCATTACGACAAAGCAGTTCCCCCAGTGCACACACTTCAAGCACAGGAACTAACATAAATCTGTAATTTTGTCTTTAATAATAACCTCAATTCCAAGCAACGTGTGAAATTCGCTCTAGTGGCAGAACGAACATGCACACACACACACACACACACACACACACACACACACACCTGGCCACTATCAGTAAAAGGCCAAGCGCTCCTCCTCCTCAGCAGGCAGCCAAGAGGGGAGGAAAGTGGAACAGACTACAGAGACACCATCAGTGTCCGGCGCCAACAACACTTTAAATCAGCGCCCCGACCTGCAAGAGGAACGCGGCACAGCAGAACATTTATGCTGGGCTTTGTAAAGACGCCAAATGGCCTTCCTCTGGGTTTTCCTATTCAGGTTGACTCAGCAAACAGATGTTACAGAAACATAAGCCTGAGCCTTTCCAGCTGCAGACATTTCAGACAGGAATTCTTTAATAAAATCAGTCTATTCTGTGAAGATATGAAAAATCATCAAACTTCCTCGGCCTCTCCTCCTCCAAATTAACGTTCTGGGAAAAAGAGGTCAACGGCAACAACAACAACAACAAAAAAAAAAACCACACCACTTTATCTGTTTAAAGTGTCTCTGTTTAAAAGAGAAGCAGAGATCCCAATCGCTGGCCTCCTGTAAGCGTCACTGAAGGACCTGCTCAGTAAAGGGTGTAATTTCTATCCCAGAACATCAGGTACCTCGGAAGAAAATGATTTCCATTTTCCTTGGCTTGCCCAGCTTGTTTCCTCGAAATGCTCACATGGGCAGTCTATACACACATACATATGCCTGCTCATGTCTTTTTTTTACTTTGTGGCTTTTAAAACATTCCTCCTCCATGTCTTCTGAATACAGTTCTCAGGCCAAAGGCCTTTGTCATGTTTTAGTTTTAAGCAGATTCCAGGCACATACAAAAAATCTGCACTATTTTCAAGGTCCACAGCCAAATCCCACCAGCTGTCTCCTGCCTCACCCTCTGAATATTTTTGTTACATGTTGGATTCTTGAACACCAGTGGAAGTGATAACGAAGAAAAGCACAACTGCTTGGTGTGTAAAATGGAAACTTTTTAAAAACCACCAGCCAGTGGATACCTTACCGAGAGGAATATCTATCAGCCAAAATACAAGCTGATTTTGTCAAACGAGGTCATTTCTTTCAAACCCTCGACTGGTGGTCTGACCGAGCTCGTGCAGTATGTCTGTGTGGGGCCGCTGTGTTTTCTGCATCAAGAGAGAAGCCCCGAAACCAACACCTCTGCCCTCAGGACGTGACTTGGGGACTGAGGAGGTGCCAGAAGGGTCATAGGCAGGACTTGGAGACCTTGGTGGAGTCAAGACTGTCTTGATGGCAAAAACGTGAGGCCCAGAAATTAACTTCTCAAGTAGTGTTTTAGACAACACGGAAAACCACCAGGCCATCTATATTTGCTCCTTAATTCTTCCTATATTATGACCTTCTGCACTTGCCTCTGCATGGACACAGAAAATGCAGGCACAATTTTTACATACAGGCTACCCCCTCAACCCCACCTCCCACATGCAGAGCATAAAAAAAAATCAGAAATCCAGGCTGGGCGGAACCCTAGGAGCAGCACCCCAGGGGTACCCCCTACCCAGCTGGTGCTCCAAGGAGTCCCTGTTTTTACCAAACACAAAAGCATCAGCATGCCAAACTGATTCCAAACAGTGTGCACCAAGACAAGGAACCCCCATGCCCGCCTCAGACACCAGCGGGTTGGGGCAGGGCTGTCCCTCAGCAGGTGAGGGGGTGACTGTCCCTCAAGCGCCAAGCCTCCAGCTCGTCCCCAGGACACCAGGCTTCGTGGCAGCAAGGAGAAACAGGCAGAAACTGAACTGCATGCAGCCCAGGCAGACTTCTGGGCCGCCCTGTGATAGTTACAACTGGTGCTCTGGTTACAATCCACCAATAAATCCACATGTATACCCGGTGTGGCTGCCCTCGGCCCATACCACCACCCCACCCACCCCCAGCAACCTTAGAAGGCTGTGGGAACCTCACCCTGCTTCCTGGAGTCCAGTCCCATCTCCAAACCCTGTAATAGTTCGGAACCCATTTCAGGGCAGGGTAGTTACACTGTCCCGACTAAGCTGATTACCTGTATGGATGCCCCAAACTTCTCATTGCAGAGGCTGCACACTAGCGCCCACCGGCTGCTGGGGATGTGGGACACCTTCGTGATGGGCTCCATCTTCTCGGGGCTGCCGATGCTCACCTGGAGGCCGAGACACAGCAAGACAGAGCAGCAGAGGCCATCAGATAAAGGCAGAGCACACACAGAAACTTCAAGATGTGTTCCTTCCTGACTCTCCAACCAGGGGGGGTCCCCAGGGGCCCTTGCCCTCCTAGCACAGGTAAAATCCCACTTTAAAGGGGCTAGCTCCACACCTGGGGAGGGGGGTTGGTTTTCATCTGATGCAAACATCCTATTTATAAAGACATTCAGATATCCCAACGTTCACTGCTCACGTGAGTGACAGCTCAGATGTGTACGTATCAGGACAAGGTAAGCTCATACACCTCTGGTCCACAGGGACGTGGTCAAGGCTGGAAATCCATCTTAAATACACTAAAACACACTGTCAACAACTGAGCAAGTAAATACTGACGGCTTTGAAATTAGTCTCTCTCTCACTAAAGAAAAACCATTCTCCTCAGTCAGAAATGTTTACTACATACTAAATAGAAAACTATCAAGATAAATAAGGTGCCCTCTCCATGTTCGGCCTGGATCACTGAACTGTATCGTGTTAATACCAAACTGTGAGATCCCAAGTCCTGAAGCCTCACTTCAAATCACTCAGATAACTTTTTTCCTCAGGAGGAAAATGCACCAAAATTACATACCAAAAAATGCTGAAATCTGAATCACAAATGATATTCTCAGAGTGAGCCATGCAAATTAAATTAGTCAAGGTCTGGGACTTGAAATAAATTAGACCAGACCTGAAATTAAAAAGGTCGAGGCTAGGTAAGAATTTTAATAAAAATCACACAAATGTGACCTAGAGCGGTGGTTCTTTAACCACAGCAGTGTGGCCTGCATGGTTCACCGGCTCCAGGGGGTTACAGCCCACCTCAGAGGAAGGCCGCGATGTGAACGCCGTGGGTCCACTCCTGGGAGCCTGGGAGCAGCGGAGGGTCCGCTGCAATGGCGTCTGAAGACAAACCTGAACACCTCCACCCAGGAGTCCAACTAGCTGCGGCTCCCAGTTAACATGTCTACAAACGTACACACCGTAAGCAGGTGACAACATGCTTCAGATCCAATTTAAGATGGAAAAAGGATTCACAGGCGTAGTTTTACTCAATAGCTACGATGAGGCCTGCTAATTAATGAATGGCTCTGGAGCTGAACCGCCCAGAAGGGTACCCACCTCGGGGATCCACAGCGCACAGCTGACGTGCACCCACTTGGTCCCGCTGCGCGTGGGCTTCATTGCTCCTCCCTTCTTGGGACACAGCAAACACTTGGGCTGAACGCCCAGGGCGCATGTCCGGCACAGCCAGCTGCCCTCTGGGACCTTGAGGATTCCATAGCAGGCCTGTGAAGACACCGCACATCCCAAGAAAAAGAGAGAAGAGAGTTGTTTTTCCCATTGTGTCTATTAATTTTAAACACCTAGAAAGAGTTTAACAAAACTGCCACCAGAGGCACCCCCTTCAGGAAAGGTGCCAGGAGGCCTCACGGTCAGGAGGTGGGGTTGCCGCACGCTCCGGGGCGGGGCCTGAGACCCACTCAAGGAGAGAAAGGTCTAACAAAAACCTGCTGTGTAGCTGCAGATACCCTCTGTACCAAGTTTCTAAATATTAGTCAGTAAATCCTCAAAACACTCTCCAGGGCTACATGGGGTAGGCATGTCTCTGAGTCACTGACGCAGGTGAGACAGAGTGAGGAACAAACACAAAGCAGCCGAGTCTCCCGAAGCGAAGCTGTCCCATGAGCCACCTCCGGACATGAGAACAAACCAAGGGGCGGCCTGGGTCCCCAGACCAAGCAAACTCTACTAACCTGGTCCCCACACCGCCTCACCCCAAGCGAACACCACAGGCGCAGAAAAGTGAGACCTTCTAGACAAAAAAAGAATTTGGCCTCTTTGGCTGATGTTCAAAACAAAGCCCGCTTTGCGTAAGATGGCAGATTACGCAGGACAGCAGTAACTGCAGAACTCAAGGCAACTAAAAGCCATTAAGGTGGGTCAAAGAAAGAAAAGGCAAACGTTCAAGAAGTGGAGAAAGAAAACCGTGATGGTACCAGGGGCACAGTCAGAGCCGTTTGAAAACACCAAACTGTTCAGAACTTTATCCTTAAATGAACTAACTACGAGTCAGGAAGCGGAGAGACAGAGTAACACAGCTCCAATTCTCCAGACAGGAAAAACACAGCCGCTATGCGATCTGAATGTCCAGGATGCAAAAAGGAAACCACAGGATGAGTGCAGCAAAGTTAAGTGACACTCAGACTGGGGCTCGGGAGCACTGCGTTGGCGCCCTGAATGAGCCACTGTCAACAGGCTTACCGGAAAAACAAAACGAGAGGAAACTTTTTATAGAACTGACACTATTAAGGGTTCAAATACCAAAAAAGTCTATATCAGGCACTCCAGAAAAAGTCTCATTTGAACAGGTAATTTTTTCTTTTTTAACTGGAAAAACAAGTCTAAGTAAATTAGAAGATTAATCAAAGGATGCCTTAAAGACAAGTCATGAAGAACATCTCAAAAGAAAAAGGAACCAGAGGAAATACTAAGAGACAATGTGGTATGGCCAGAAGAACAGATGACCAGGGCGGGGGGTGGGGTGTCTAGAGCCTCCCGGGGCCCCCGCCCTGGAGCTCCAGTTTCAACTCTGCCGGGAACCCACTATGGGACTCTGAACAGCCCACCCTGACATCAGTTGACTCATTCATAAAACAGAGGGTCTATGGAGTTTCCAAGCAGAACGCTTTTTTTCAAACAAAACTTTTCTCAGGATGAAAGGGGGGAAAAAAGTAAAAACAGCAGGGGAAAAAACAAAACAAAACGTCATCCAAGTAAAATAGCACCAACAACAAAGGAGCAGAATGGTAGCCACAATGCTCATGATGTTGAGACAACAAAACCTCTATGAGAATTCTCCATTATCCCAAGGAAAGCTCTTTGGTCATCTGAAAATCCAGAGCTACAAGATGGGCTATAACATAACCAGCAAGAGACTATGGTTCATGTGTCATCAGGATGAGATGGGGTAAGGCCACACAGCCTGCGAAGTCCCTGGGCAGAAGGAACCCCTAGGAGGCAGCCAGAAGGACAAAAACAACCGAGAACCATAAACTTGATTCTTCTTTCCCAGAGGTGGCCAAGCCACCATCCCACACAAGTCTTTAATGTTGTAAATCTCCGCATCAACAGGTGGACTCAAAGCCAGTACCTCAGAATAGTCTTTTGAAGAGTTCATATAAACACACATTCCCACAGAAATACAGATTACTTTATTATTGTATTAAAAAATAAACAAAAGAAGAATCAAGACTGAGATTCTACCAAGCTTTTTAAATTACCCTATGCCCATCCTTACTGACGGGACCGCCAAATCCTACTGACATCAGGGAGGACCGTTCAAGAAAAGGGGCCCCTTTCCTCTTGTTTAAGGGCTCAGTTTATTGTGATGTCAGCAAAAGTGATGTTTTGAATTGTGTCCGAAAAGTTTGTTAAGTCAGTCCTAACCCAGAAGAAAACAGATGTAGTCAGTTAAGATGAGCTCACACTGGAGGCGGGGCCCCTCATCCACCGTGACTGGTCTTCCTACCAGAAGATGGCCAAGTGCAAAGAGAGAGATAGTGAGGACAACAAGCGATGACCCAGCGGAGCCCAGAGCAGTGCACGGCTGCAAGCCAAGGAACGCCAGCGACCATCCACAGACCACCAGGCGCCAGAAGGTGAGGACGGACTCTTCCATGGGTTTCAGATGGAGCATGGACCTGCCAAAACCTTGAGTCCAGGCTTCCAGTCTCCAGACAGCAAGACAATAATTTCCTTTTTTAAGTCATCCAGCTGGTGGTACACTCTGCTAGAGCAGCCTGAGCAAATTAATACAGGATCCCATTCTCCTGGCTGTAAAAGCAGCAAGAAATACTTCAAACACCCGGCATCAAGAAAAAGATGGGCACACGTCCTTAACCCCTGGCCCCGTCTGTGGCCTCCCCCGGGCCCCACTGCCCACCTACCTGGTGCACACAGATGTTGCACTTGTCACAGAACACCATCTCGTTGCCGTCCTCGCCATCGGGCGACTGGCAGACGTCACAGACGACGTCTTCGTCATACTCGATCCCCAGGCCTTCCTCAGTCTCTATGGCGTGGTTCATGTTGTCGTAGCACCGCTGTTCAAACTCCTCCAGGACCCGCTCCATGGTGTACTCATCCAACTCAGGCATTCCTGGAGGAAAAATGCCACAAACCTATTTCGATAAATCCATATCAATAAATATTATACGACTATACTAACAAATTCACAATGAATAAATAATATTACAAACAAAGGTATCCTGAGCGTCCCAAGTATTATCTGTTGAATGTCTCTCTGACCCTTTCAAGGAAGGGTCTTTAAATCAAACGCAGAAAGACACATCCACACAACAGTTTGTTCTTCATGGTCACGTACTGAAGACATAGCATTGGAAGGTAGAAAAGTGAAAGGTAAATCCCAAAAGGGTTCAAGGATATTAAGTATTGAATGCATTAGACTGTCATTTCATTACAACATTATACATAACAACTAGCGTGTAGCAGACTTCAAAACCATGACCACATATTATGGTTTGGTTATTTTTTCAACCTTTTTCGGCTTAAAATGGTGCTGAGAACAGACTTCACTGCGAATACCCAAATGTTTTTACCTGGTTTATCCCTTCTCACCCTCTGAATTTACTAGTTGAGATGCATAAGCTAATCAGACCCATGAAAGACAGAAATACAAGCAACGTCTGAAGCAAAAAAAAGACAGCTCCTTGTGAATCAAATGAAATGCATTCTTATGCCAAGAATGACCAAAAATAAACTTCAAGCGGTTATCATGGTTATAACTAGTGGTGGGATAGGACTTTTATTTTCTTCCGTTTGTGGATGTATTCCAAACTTCCTACAATGAAAACACTCATGCAAGAAAGAAAAAACAGGCTGTAAAAAAATAGTAAAAACACATCTAAGAAACAAAAGAAACGTCATCAGAGCCAACAACAACTGTTATGCATTACCATAAATTTAATTGACACTTCCAGTTTTTAAAAACTTGGAGAACACCATAGTGCTGGCACTATGATAAGCCCTAATAACACATATTCAAAAAAGCCACCTCTCATCTCAAACCCTATTTAATAATGAGATCACTTCTGTGTGACCAGATGCTTTCATCTCAATTTTTCCTACCAGTTTTGAAAACATCACTGGCTTTGAAAATACAACCCTATACCCTATAATTAATTTTCACCATTAAAAAGACCAATGAAAGCCAAGGTAAACGTCTTCAAGCATGTGTTCAGTACATGTCAGACAACTGCATCACTTATCCTGCCAAAGTGCTCAGCACTGCCTCGCTGTCTGACGGAGACCGAGCACCACCCCTTGAACCCCCCACAGAAGCCCCCAGCCCCTGGCCGTCAGTCCCTCTGCCTTAACTCAGGACACCCAGCCAGTCTGGTGGAACACAGGGGTTACTACAAAGCCTGTGAAGGTGAAACATAGTCTTCTGTTTCAAGAGAAAACTTCTGAACAGATTCTATAAAAGCTACCTCATCACCTGCTAACATTCTAACCACGAATATCTAAAAGCAAGGACCATGAGGAACCAATGAGCTCTGTCAAAATTCCCAGCTCAGTCCACAGGGTCTTTCCCACTCAGGGGTGGGGAGGGAGCAGCAGGCACGGCAGCACCCCTCACACACCAGGCCCCTGCGAGGCTCAGGGATCCACACAAACACAGTCTCAGCCCTGCAGGGCTTTGACATCCATTCACCGTTTCATAGATACTTACATAAGCTAGTCTGCAAGCACCCTGTGCCACCACTTCCCGACCCTGACCTATGACACAGAGCTAATTAATTAATCCTCAGTCTCCCACGGGGAGCCCAGACTGGGCCTCACTGACTTGCCATCACCACACACTTCAAGGCAACCCTTAGCAATCAAAGTGGCGCGTAAGCCGAGACCCAAGTGTCATCCTGGTCGTGACCCAAGGAGATGCAAGCAGAGGAGGTGCAGGAGCCCTGAGCTGCACACACGCAAGAACCGACTGATGTGTAGAAAGAGATCACGATGGGCGGGCGCGCCCAAGGTGGGGCTTCACCCAGGGAAAGCCAGGACAGACAAACGGAGCGCTCAGGTTTGGGAAAGGACCTCAAGGGAATCGCTGAGGTGAAAGCACAAGTGCTGTGTTTGGAAAACTGTGCGCTTGGCTGGAGCGGCGTTTACTGTGAGAAACAGCAGGTCAATGCTGAAGAAGGGATCCGAAGAACTGGGCCTCCTTAGTTTCCTGGAGGCAAGGAAGTGGCGGGTTCCGGGCTGTAGGTCAGGGTGGGAACCAGGAGCCCTGCCCCTCCCCCATGGAAAACAGCCCTCCTCAGCGGCCCCGCTCCTCTGCTCCTCGGCCCCGCTCCTCTGCTCCTCGAGCCAGTGCACACAGGCTGCCGTGGCAGGGCACGCAGGTCTGGGGCTGAGATGGAGCCGGCGCCCCCGGGTGGTGAGGAGCTGCTCCCCTCACCTGCAGGCCCCCACTCATCCTGCACACAAGACAACAGGGCCGTCCCTCACCCATCTCCTTGAACTCTTCGTTGGTCAGCTCCAGCCACGCGGCGTCCATGTCGTTCAGATCGTAACGACAGACGCTGTCGGCCAATGTGCGGATGTCGACGTAACCCAGCTCCGGAGGCTCGGAGCCTGACGAGGCGATGTATTTCTTGGGCCTGATGAACATCAGGGATTTCTCTTCAGATACGACCCTGGTTAAGGAGAAAACAAGGCAGCCCGGTTACCCTTCCTGCCACAAGGAAGCAAGTCTGTCTGTCAGAAGGCCCCAGGTGAGCTTCCACCTCCCACCCTCAAACCCCAGGCCACTGCCGGGTTAAGAGAGTTACCACCTTAACATCACTGCTAATAAAATAAAGTACGAGTCATTAAAGCCTAGATGACAAGTGACAAAACTACCAAAGCTGTCACCACCAGCTTCTTCCGTGTGGCTTCCTAGGACCCTGGGTGCCTGCCGCCATCTGGCAGCGGTGCACACACACAAGAATGCCCTCAGCCCAAGTGTCAAGGGTTAACGACTGAAGCACCCTCCACGAACCAGGCCTGCAGCCCCTGCTGGAGACCACCAAGCACAGGGTTCTCTGGGACACGGAGGAGACAAGGGCAGCCACGCAGACAGAGCATGCAGCGGAGCGCTAGAGAGCCAAGGGGTGAACCATCACCTCCAGTTCTAAAACTCGGGCCTCAGCCATTCCCAGGCAGCCTGAGAATCAGAGTCCTGGCCAAGTCAGGGATGCTCCCAACACACACTGGGGATCCCCGGACGGAAGGCAAGGTCTCTCTGCTCCTCATACTTCCACCTGTGGACACCTGGAGAATGCTGTCCTCGAACCCGCTCAGGAGAAGGACAGCACGTGAGAAGGTCCAACCACTGCTCACTGGAGGCCAGGGCGGCCCAGAAGCCCCGCACGCCCACACTGTCCCTCCACCTCCAGGTCTCCGGGCAGCAGCAGTTTGCATTAGTACCCAGCTGTCCAAGGAGTCCGGCAAAGTATTTCCATCACCCTTGTAACACCAGAGTGACTTTATCTACTAATATATGACACTGAGATAGGCAAATGATTTAAGAGTTTTTCCTCCTAATCAGCTAAGGGCAGGGTTTCAGGTGAAAACTCCCACAAGCTGTATGGGTGTTTACTTGTCCTTTGCTGGGCTCGGAATGCCTGGAACTGCGGGCACCAGCGCAGAGCAGTTAGGTGGTGCCGTGCCCCAGGGGTGGGTGACTCCAGAAGAGCCCAGTGAACACTCCACTCACTCCCCAGAAGGCAGCCCGGCCTGGGAGGGTCATTTAGTCCTGCGCACTTATGGGTACATTTGTCCCAGGGACCCCTAGCCCAATAATCAGACTCGATCACCTCAAGTGCCTGAGGACATGATGGGGTGAGGGCTGAGGGTAAACTCAGGCCACACTCAGAGATGGTGAAAGAGGATGTTTCGCAAAGCAGGCAGTTGACTGACAACATGGCGATGGTGAGGCCAGGTGCTCCCTCCCTGGGAGGAGCCTCAGAAGGGTGACCAAACAGGCCCAGCTTCATGCTGAGGCGGGTCATCAAAAACCCGACCCTCAAAGCCTTTCAGGGAAAAGTGGTTTGGAAGTAAAATCCAGAGAAAGTCTCTAAGAACATGTGGGCAAAGTTTATCCAAGGAGGACGCTAAGGTCGCACCCACACAGCCCTAACCTGACAGACATGCTCATCCTTGTCCTCCCCCAGAGATGGAGGTGACCCAGCAGGAGGCCGGGCAGACACCCCTCCCCCGGAGAGCAGCCTCCAGAGAAGAGGGAGGCACCGTCCTACATCCAGGTGTCCCACCCCCGCCCCCACTTCCCAGCAAGTCCTAGAATTTACCCTCCTCCCGAGGCGTGCAGCACCTTCCCAAGGTGGAGGCCCACAGCACCATCTTTGGACCTAAGGAGTGTTTCTACCACATTTATTCCCCCAGAATACTGCTAACTCCAACACCGCTCCCCTCAGCCAGCCGGCTGTCAGGGCAGTGAGACCGCTGCTGGGGGAGGGGTAGCCCCTCTCCCCGGTACGTCTACCTGGCCACAGGCTGGGGGATGGTCCCAGGGCTCACTGGCACCTGGACCCCTTTCTCCCACTCCTGTCTCCAGGGATCGGCCAGCACGTAGTACTCATCCGGGTTCAGCTGGTAGGAGTCATGGAGCTTCATGGCAGTGATCAGGTCTGTCCTAAACACCTGGACAGGGAGAGAAAAGGGTCATTGACACCAGGTATTTGCATTCTTCTTCAGAGCGCTGGCAGCTGCACCGTAACCATGGTGCTGCCATGTAACCAGGTCACTGTTTCAACAGACAACCAGTCTGACCTACTGAGGAAACCCCTGGGCCTGCCACACCCTGGGCCGTGCTCAGGATGGGAGGGGCAGCAGCTCCCAGTGCCCTCACTCCCTCCCTGGCTCTGCCAGACAGCCACGTCTGCACCAGTGACCACGACACAGGAACCTCAATGTCGTCCCTGGGAAACTGCTAAGAGAATCCCAATTCAGCAAGCAGGCTGCTGAAGACAACGTGCCTAAAAACCCCTGGCAGTAGTCACTTCACTCAAGGGCATCTTCCAGGTAAATGTTTAAGAATTAGAACTCCACTAGCCATGTAACAACGTCAAGCCAAAACCCAGAGCCACCAGGGCTTCTGTTCCCACCCCCAGGCTGCTTCTACCCGGGCCCCTGCCCGCTGGGCACCAGGGCTTCCGGCGAGGTGTCTGAAAGGGCGAGTTTCGGGTGGCCAATGCCAGGCAGAGCAAAGGCTGCAAAAATCTAGGAGAGAAACAACAGACCAGTGGCGTCCAGGCAGAAATGAGCTTGTACAGAATGTGTCTGCACTCCTTCACCTAGTATAACTTCTGCTAGGAAAGCAGCATTTGTGGGGGAAGGAGAGGAGGAAGAGAGAAAAAGAAGAAAGCAAGCTACCACCCTCTCCTCACCCTGCCAAAAGCAGACCACAAGACTCCAAGGTACCCTCTGCCAAGAGAGCACCTCAATGCCTCATCGCAGGTCACAGGGGAACCAACCACAAAGGGGGCCCCCACACGCCTGCTGCTCCCAACGGAGACTCCCCAGCAGGGCCTCGCCATCAGGCCGCTCGGGTCTCAGCGCTACACGAGGACGCGCCGACCCTGGCATCAGCACCACCCCAAGTTGTGTTTGGCATGAAGCGGGCCTGCATCTGAAGCTACACTCTCTGTTCACACAAGTCACAATGCTGAACTCTCTCTTCTTGGGACAGGGAGTTCTTTCTTGTGCTGCAAAGTACGGTTCACATTATATGCCTGCTAATAGGTCCACATTTGTTTTTCCTGGTGACTTTTCAGGCTGCCGATCACTTTCATAAACTTCACCATAATAAAGTCTGAGGCAGGGTCTGAATAAAAGGGCCGTGTCTCCAGCCTGCCATTTTGGATCTGGACTTTTCCCCTGTGTGTCACTGAAGTCCCAGGAACTGGCAGGAACCTGGCTGTGCACCTTCCACAAAAGCACAGGGGAAGGAGAGAGAGACCAGGGGCCCAAGCCCCAGGTGGGGCGTAAACTGTCAGCCACGCCCTTCCCACCCCTAAAGAGAGAAGTCCTTTCAAGTCTTCAGGAAGCACATTAGTTAAAAACATATTCCAACTAAGTCTGCTAAGTATCAATAGCAAATAAGGGAATCTGCCAAAGAAGAAAAAAAATCGAACTGAAGCAACAAGAGGAGAGAAGGCTGTCGGAGCACTCTTTCTGCACTAGGAACTCGGGTAGGGATGCAAACGGACGTGAGCTCAGAGGTCCCCAGCAATGCTCAACCTCAGCACTGCAAGTGTGAGGTCATTTCAACTCAGAAGCTCAAAAAAAAAACACCACCTGGAACAAAACAGAGGTCAGGGCCAAGGCCAGCACCAGCCACACTGCCCAGAGCTGACACCAGGAGGGGTTCCAGCAGTGGGGACCAGTGCTCTCACACAGGTACCAACTTCCCACAGTGCGTGCCCGCTCAGTCGTACCCAACTCTTTGCACCCCATGGACTGTAGCCCGCCAGGCTCCTCCTGTCCATAGGACTTTTCAGTCAAAAATACTGAAGAATATAATTAATAACAGCTAACATTTACTGAGCACAATTTACCTCTGTTATTAATCCACTTAATCCTCCATAAGGATCCTGTAAGGTGAACACCTGTATTACCCCCATCTTACAGATTTGGAAACTGAGGAACAGAGGGGTTACATAACTTACCCAAGAACACACTGACATCAATATCAACAACCAGGTGTGTGTGTCAACCATATGCACTCACTCACACACGTAGGACATGCACACTCACGCCAGCACTCAGGAAATACCTCTGAAGGCTTTCGATCTTCAGGTCTGGGGCACGAACTTCTCCCATGCTGGGATCGGGAATTCTGGGACCAGGTAGTCGACAGGCCTAAGGACACAAACGTCCCAAGAAAAGCAATCAATCAGAGGTACACAGACCAAGGTGCCCTCAGTGCCACCCCAGGAGATGGCCGGCGCCCCGCCGAGCTCTCCCCAAGAGCTCCCGCTCCCACCGCACTCTCACTTCCCACAGCAGGCCAGCGAGACCACTCCGCACCAGTGGCCAGGGCTGCTGTGTCAGCACACTCAGAGGGAAGAGGCTCAAGGACACCATGCAGGCGGTGCCTTCATCCACAAGCCTGCACTTAAGAGGTTCAGAGTCTCACAGTGGTAAATGTAAATCCAGAAACTTCCAGGAACTTTTTAAATGCTAACATCATCATGCTATATCCTAAATCCACACCCCAAAACATTAGGAAAAAAGTTTTGACTCCACAAAAGAACTTAGCAATTTCTAGAACAGGAAAACTCTGACCTGCCACAGACTAAGGGCTGCGGCCAAATCACTTTTAAAATTGCCTGCTCCCCTCTCCCAGAAAATGCCTGTTGGCATCGGCTCTTTTCTGAGCTCAGAGGACAGGATGCTCTTATCCCATCGTGGGCCCCTTCCCCTGCTAAATCATGAAAACTGGGAGCCCCACCAGGCCGCCTATGTTAACGCCACAATGTCCGAGCTCCTCTAGCTCCTCTTGCTCCCGGTGTCCTTCCCCAGGAGGGCTCGTCCACACCCCCAGTCCCACCTGGGAGACTGCCAGACCTGCATTCCCACACTAGTGACCCTCCCAAGGGCCACGTCCATGCTCACCTTCATCAGACATCAGCCAAGCCCAGGGTGTTCCTAAGGTGGGTCGACTCAGCACTACAGTAACTGGGCTCAATATGTTATTCAAACCTGTTTTTCTTCTTCTTCTATTCAAGAGTCATTCTAAACTCTCCTCACTCAGGACACATCCAATGAATGGCTGAGTGGAATTCAGCTGCCCAGTACCTCAGCCCCTCAGCCCCTCAGCCCCTCTTCTCCACCGGTCACTGCCTCCTGTCTCTGGATGCTGTGTCACTGCCTGAGATCCGAAACCACCCTCCTAACTACCTGCAGTGTGTCTAACTTCCTAATAACTCTCCTCCATGTTGAATAGACTGCAGCATTTCCCATAAATAAACACCACTGCCCCTCCTCCCAAAATAAAAGCTAAAACCTGAGGCGGACTGCCATTCTATCAACAAAATCACTTTTCACTCAAACAGGAAACTCTTATCTCTACAGATTCCAGAGACAAGGGACACAATCAAAGCACCCTTAAGACCTTGGGGATATAGAGAAATAGATTCTGCATGTAAGCCTATCATCAGATTTGCCATGGCGGAGACTAAGGGGATTGCCAAGAGTCCCTCAACAGGCAAGAGCACTACCGTTGATGACCAGTCCTGAGGCGTGTTTACTGGGTCGGCTGACTGCTGTTAGGCCAGCAGAACAGATTTCCTACCAGTAACCCTACTGAGTGGTTCAGTATTAGACTCTTGAATGAACAAGAAAGTTTCATTCCCACACTAAGAGGAACACTCTGGGAGTACTGGGGTAAGCCTAACTTGCAGGAAGTTCTAAATCTGGTCATTACTGGAAAAAGGAAGACAGAAACCGAATTAGGAACCCAGAGGGGAAGGCAGCTGGGCAGCTCGTGTCTCTAGACAGGCCTGTCTTGCCCCCTCCAGTCCTTGGGCCCATCCTCCAGCAGCCCAGACAGAGGAAGAGCACAAGCTGACTCTGGACAGACTGCCCGGGAGCCCGGGGAGGGGGCAGAGATGCAGGGCGGAAAGGGGTGGCCCCTTTGCTGTGAATCTAAAGTGTTAAGGACAACCTCCAGGCTGGTTCCCAAGGTTCCAGGCAGCTGGCACAGAACTTGATCCAAGGAATGGTGGTCATTTTCAAACTTTTCATAGGACTGCTTTCACATTCTTGAAAAACATTGCCTGTTTTTAAAAACAGACATTCAAAACTGCTACAAATCTGGCATCTGAGTGTATTTATTACCCAAGAGAAACTCTGGTGGTCCACCCAGAGATGGTCTGTTTCTCTTCCTTTTAATTTGCCTAATGCACAAGAAGGAAGAGAAAAATTAGTATTAAACTCACTTTGCAGAAAGGGCAAGACTGGGAGAAAAGCTAAGCTTAAATTATCACTGATATAAGGAATGTTCTTAGTTTACTTATAAAGTCAAAAACCAGAAACCACCCAAATAGCGGCAAATCCATACCATGGAATACTAGCCGGCATTAAAAAAGAATGAGTTGTGGATCCCTACAACATGGATGAATGTGGGAATAATTATATGGAGTGAAAAATGCCAGATAAAAAGAATACATATTATTCCATTTATATAAAACTCTGGAAAATATAAACGAATCTATAGTGACAGAAAGTAGATCAGAGGTTGCCTGGGCAAAGAGGGAAGGGAAGGATTCTCTTCAGTTTTATGATTTCATGGGTGTAAACATGTCAACATGTTTCGAAGTGCACATTTTTAAATGTGAGCAGAAAATAATTGATGATTTTCTGCCATCCATTTAGAATAAAGGAGAAGAAAGCACTCCATTTTACTCTGTGCAGGTGGTCTGTACAGAACCTAGACTTTGCTCAACAGTGAGAAGCAGCTGGTCCCTCCCCACCTCGTCCAGCAGCAGATCCTTGTTGCTGGCGATTTCCTCCCTCTAATTCACTTTAAAACTATGGAATAACTCTTTACAACATACAGTACACCTAAGTCCGTGCTGTGCACATAGCAGATTCTTAATGTTTTAAAAAATGTCTGTAAGTGGACAAACATACAGTGTCGCTGTTCAGGACTGTAACCCAAGAACTGAAGGTAGCAGGTATGCAGAACGAACCACTGTTTTACTTATTAGAAGACAGGCTTTTGAGCTCAAGGAAAATGAGGTCATGGAAAAATAAAGCACTAATGCCTTTAAAGACAGCCTGGTGGGGCCACTGCTTCCTGACCAGAACACAACTCCATCTGCAGAGTCCACAGGGGACTCCAGGCAATGCCTCATGTCCCCACACCAGTCCTCCCTCAGCCACGTTGTCGCAGGTTCCTCCCAGACCATGATCCAAGCAAAAGAATCCACTCATTTTTAATTTTAAAAAGTAATGTTATAGAACTTTTTTTTTTAAGTATGTTGCGTTAAAAAAAAAAAATCAGAGTATTTCTAACGAAAGGACTGGGCGACAACAGTTTACACTACAGTAAAATACTGGCCACTCGCTGGTTCTGAAAAGCCATGTGCTAAGGCTATGCTGGGTTAAATGCTGTATTTTGTTTTTGTTTTCAGAGTGCTGACATTTACTGACAAGCTAAGGCAAGTAAATTTTGGTTTTATTTTCTTGTTGTTTTCAGGAGTAGAGTTAGGAACTGTAAAAACTCGGCAGTAACATTTAAAATTACTTTATTGCCCATACACAAGATATTATTACCTAAAGTTAAGTCCACTCTACTTTTAAATTTTTGACATGTACTTTGAGTATCAACAATTAATCTCTATTAAACAAGGAGAAGAATTAGTGAAAAATAAAGCCTTGCTGTATTATCCCCATCTTCCCTTAAAACAGAAATGCAGGGGTGATGAAAGTGACAAAAGGCTCGCAGGTCAGAGCGTCATGAGCATGATCCTGTGCGTGCTCTGCACTACTAACCCTGCTATCTGGTTCTAGTCTGCATTTACCTTCAACACTGTCCTCTGAAATACAGTCATGCTGTCTTGCCCTAGATCTAAAATACGGGAAAAACCTCAAGAGTAAATCTAATACATATTGCACACACCTCCAACATCTGGTAGTTCGTGTGGATTAAGCCTTCCAGGTGGTGCAGCACATGAAAGGTTCAGCAACCAGAGTGAATGGCAGCACGGGTGGGTGCTCACACCACCACAAATGCAAACTATGGAAGAACCTCACCCCCGACCAAATGGCGCATCTCCTGTCTCAGAGCCCGCTTCTAGACCCTAAATACCACGGGGGTGTTTTTAGGAGTATTAAACCAGCTTACCAAAATAAAATGCTTAGGACCAGCGAGTATGGAGCCCAGAGGGCCAGTCGATGTCACAACAGCACAGACTGGATAGAGCAAGGCGAGGCCAGCCCTGTACCAGTAAGGTGGTGCTACGCAACGTCCAGTCTGAGAGAAGGAGACAGATTTAACCCAGTTCCTACCTTCTTGCACTGTGTGATAGAAGACCTGCCTCCCACACCACAGGTCAGAGCCTGACCCCACATCTCCCACAGCCCAACCCCCTTCCCTCCCAACATGGCTCTTTAGCTCTGCGGTTTATCTTCCAAAGCACAAAGCTTGATGGGTACACGTTCAGAGCACTGGCCCAGGGACATTTCAACATACCTGGGGCCTTCAACCAACTGACACAAATGTTTCATAGTCACCCAGCCCTTCTGTTAAGTCCAAGACCATGGAGCAGATCAGGCGCTAGTTGCTCCTTGAGACCAAGATGATGCTCTACCCGTCACTGTCGACGGGCCACAAGCTGGGTGTAAAAAGGGATAAAACCATCTCCACGTGCACAGAGGAGACTTGTGTACAGCACACACCGTGCAGTACTTGGCCCAAATCCCACACTTCAAGAATTCCTCCACAACTCCTCGGTGTCACAAGATTCAACTGATGGTGGGAAAGGAGCAAATTAAAGGCCCAGTCACACAGGAACAGAAGAGGAAGCAGAGTTATTAACCTTTATGCAAAAGGGAACCCACTGAGAAACCTCTGAAGGCCTGTCATGAAGAAAACCAAGCACAGTCAAATAAAAGAAAAAAGTGAAAGCAAGTTGTTAAGAAATGTAACTAACACAAAAGGTCCAAATCAGAAAGTATGTTTCATCCACTAAAAATTTTGGTCTTTCTTCACTGTTTATCTGTAAGCTGGAGAGAGCCCAGGAAAACAAAAGTCCTCACATAACTTCATGATTGTCACTCATCAACCTGCATTGCTAACTGCAAAGTTAGTCGGTTTGACTTTCTGTGTCTTTGTTATCACAAGTGAGGGAGCAGAACTTGGCTGGATAACTGGAAAAGACAGAAGTGTTTCAGGGTCAGCACAGGTGTAGAAACCGGGAGACGAGGTAAGGCGCTCACAAAGTGCCTGGCCCCTCGACCCCTCGCCACCCCCAGACCTTCCCATAGGGAGGGCAACACAGCCCTGTAATGTAGGGCATGAGGCAAAAATGGCTCCTAGACCCAATTCCAATATGCGCTTGTGGAAGCTTCCACATACT
This sequence comes from Antilocapra americana, assembly GCA_007570785.1. Taxonomy (NCBI): domain Eukaryota; kingdom Metazoa; phylum Chordata; class Mammalia; order Artiodactyla; family Antilocapridae; genus Antilocapra; species Antilocapra americana. Next base: position 5,634,444 of record ML663008.1, on the reverse strand, counting down.
AACAAGCAACGGTCAGGTGCCAGCAGGGTGTCCAAGAATTCAACTCAATTCTGACATGGAGAGAGAACTAGATTCCAGACTCAGTCCCACAAAACCACCATCCACTTCAGAGGCCAGCCGCCAAGCCCAGGTTGTTACCTGTGCTTCTGACTGGCAGAGGTTCCCAAGACCCTCTCCTCAAGTCATTTGTTAGAGCGGCTCACAGAACTCAAAGAAACATGTTCCATACTAGATAACCAACTTATAAAAAAGATACTGAAGGGGATGAATCAATAGCCAATAAAGAGATACAAAGGACAAGGCCTGGGGAAAGGGCACGGGGCGTCCAGGCCCTCTCAGACCACATGTTCTTTCCCAGCCACCGCAGGTTCACCACCTCTGTGAACCTGAAACTCTGAACCTGAAACTGTGAACCTGAAACTCACCAAACTCTGTGCTTTCAATTTTTATGGAGGTTTCATTATATAGGCATGACTAATTAAATCACTGGCCACTGATAACCAATTCAATCTCCAGCTCCTCTCCTTCCCACCTCAGTCCAGATGGATATACTGAAAATAGCTGGTGGCCTCACTGTCACATATGCCAAAACCGCTAAAGACTGAGGCCCAAGGACTCAGAAGAAATAAAGCGCTTGTTTCCTGAGGCTGCACCCTGGCACAAGGCATTAAACTTCCGAGACTGGCTGAGCCACCCCGTCCCAGGAGCCTAGCCCGCGAACACCCCAATGCAGTTTCATCCAACTGTGAGGCTGGCAGTCCAGGGCACCTGGAGAAAGGTTTCCACAGCTATGCCTGCAGCTGGAGGCGGGCTTGCACTGGCACAGCCTGTGCATCCCCAACTGTAAATACCATGCCGCTACTCCCCTGGACCAAGCCAGAAATCAAAGCAAAGGGCTCCGGCCCAGGAGGCCAGCCGGGCCCAGCCACGGCTGTATGGCGGCCCCAGGCTGACGTCTGCAGCTGTCTCTTCTCCACTTGGACATGCGAGGCACTGGGCTGGGAGCTGCTGCCAAACTTCTGTCAGAAATGTAGGCTGGAAAGGCTGGGGAGTGGCCACTGCACTGGACCCAGCCCTTGTTATGAGCAAGGCTTCCAAGCACCCAGACTCAGCTAAGAGCAGGCTCAGTTCTGGGTACCTGAGTGCAGAGGCAGAAGCACCCTACTCACCCCGCATGCCTGCACGAGAGGATGGTCTCCAACGCACACAGGCAGGCTGGTGGCAGAGGCTCACAGACAGCAGCCGCCCTCAGAAGGTGGAAAGCGTGTTCATGGTGTAGATGTGTGCACGTGTCCACATAACCAGCAGTCTAAGGGCTCTCAACGAGGGCTGTTTGCCACAAGCATCACCCACCCTAATGCCCCAATCAGCAGGCCTAGACAGGCAGCACAGCCACAAAGTGCCACCGCACACCTCCCACGGGATCAGCCATGACGAGGCCAGCCTGCCTCCCTTCTACCAGCAGCCACCGTCTTCATCCTCTGCCACCACCACTCAATTTCCACGTGGAGCCTAGGGCAGAAGAAAAACCAGCTTTGTGGTCTACCTACATTAACCCTCCAGCATATTATAAATATCTACCTTAGTCCTCCATCCCTGCTTGCTTCAGGGAGACCAGCACAGAAACAAACATACTGGCTGGAGGACAAACCAGCCCATTACAAAGAAGGTGACTTGGTGGATACACTTTTGGTGGGGACTTTGGACACCTTTCTTCCTCCTAGAGCTCTGGGTAAAAAAACAGGTTTAGATGAAGCATCTGGTCTTCTGTGGGCTCAACTGTGCCCCCCCCCCAAATTTATTATGTTGAAACATAACACCCCAGTACCTCAGAATGTGACTGTATTATATTATTTGCAGTCATAAAACCTCTAAAATGGTGATTAACATGATGGGTCCCAACCCAATATCACCGGATCACAAGAGGACATTTAAACACACAGAAATATCAAGGATGCACACACTCAGAGGAAAGACCTGTGAAGACTCAGTAAGAGGATGGCAGTCAGTCTGCAAGCAGAGAGGCCTCAGGAGAAAGCAAACCTGCCAACATCTTGACCTTGGACGTCCAGCTTCTAGAATTGTGAGAAGTAAATGTCTGTTGTTTAAGCCACAAAGGCTGTGGGATTCGTCATGTTTGCCGGCAATGATGAATGGAAGGGCCTCTGGACAGCTGAGAAGGCTGGACTGGGCCGAGGTCCAGTACTACACTGTCCACTATGGTAATCACTAGCCATGTGGCTTTTTAAATTTTAATTAAGATTAAATAAAAATTTAAAACTCAGTTCCTTACTTACACTAGAACATTTCCCTTCTATCGGGCAGCTCTACTCTAGAAAGCAGAATGGTCTAAGTCTGAGAGAACATCCCAGGAGAACCTTTTGTGACCCAGCCCTCCCAAGGTGGACAAGAGGCCGAGTCAGAGCGAGCACAGACCTGCTCCTCAACCAAAAACAAAGGGGAAGAGGCCTCTCTGAGCCTTTCATCAAGCACTGGAAGTAATTCATGAACCCTTCTTCTGATTAATTCTGAACCTAAAAAGCAATGTTTTCTTTTTGCAATTGCTGCTGGACAACACTGCATATTCAGCAAGCAGCAAGCACTTACTGAGTGCATACAACTCCAGAGGACAGGCACCAGAGCTGCAGAAAAGGAATACTTAAGCTCATTTTTGCTTCAAGGAGTAAAACGCCTAAGTAAATATTAAAGAAAACAAGTAGAGGGCCGCAAACCAACAAGCACCAAGAAGTGCAGAAGGCATTCCCGATGGCTCCCACAGGTGCGGTGCACCCCCTTCACACAGTTCCCTGAATCAGAAGGCAAGCCCCTCTCCCGGAGTGCTCACTCCTGTGTCTCTGCTTTCCTCACCCTCGTGCCAAAGGTCAGCTCCCACTGTCTGTCCAGGAGGGTCCCAGCCCTTCCCCATCTGATCACAGCCTTCCCACCACCACCAATTTTCCTCCTAGCTGCTCCACGCCTGCACCCAAAGCTCCAATCAAACTGTGTTTGAATTCTTCTGTTTCTAATAGTTCTGCTGGCTGTCAATGTGGCTGCCCATACCAAAGCCTTGCTTTCTAATCTGCTGTTTTTAGTTCTGCTGCTTTTAATCTGCAGAAAGTGAAGAAGAACTAAAGAGCCTCTTGATGAAAGTGAAAGAAGAGAGTGAAGACGTTGGCTTAAAGCTCAACATTCAGAAAACCAAGATCATGGCATCCGGTACCATCACTTCATGGCAAATAGACAGGGAAACAGTGGCAGACTTTATTTTGGGGGGCTCCAAAATCACTGCAGATGGTGACTGCAGCCATGAAATTAAAAGACACTTACTCCTTGGAAGGAGTTATGACCAGCCTAGCAGCATATTAAAAAGCAGAGACATTACTTTGCCAACAAAAGCCCATCTAGTAAAGGCTAGGGTTTTCCCAGTAGTCATGTACGGATGTGAGAGCTGGACCCTAAAGAAGGCTGAGTACCAAAGAATTGATACTTTTGAACTGTGGTGTTGGGAGAAGACTCTTGAGAGTCCCTTGGACTGCAACGAGATCCAACCAGTCCATCCTAAAGGAAATCAGTCCTGAATATTCATTGGAAGGACCAATGCTGAAGCTGAAACTCCAATACTCTGGTCACCTGATGCGAAGAACTAACTCATTGGAAAAGACCCTGATCTGGGAAAGATTGAAGGCAGGAGAAGAAGGGGACGACAGAGGATCAGACGGTTGGATGGCATCACCAACTCAATGGACAACAGAGGATCAGATGGTTGGATGGCATCACCAACTCAATGGACAAGTTTACTCAACTCTGGGAGTTGGTGATAGACAGGGAGGCCTGGCGTGCCACAGGTCACAAAGAGTCGGACACGACTGAGAGACTGAACTAAACTTAACTGAATCTGCCCAAAACTTGGAGCACAGAAAAACAAGCGTTTGCATAAAACAATTTCATCCTTTAGGACCTGCTTAACTTCCATCTCCTCTATAGGTTTCCCTGGCCCCTTCCTCCTCTGAATGTGTGTCTACATATACTCATTTCCACAGTGCATAAGAAAGGCATCTCCAACTGTCCTGATCACTCTCCATCAGAGCTGGATTTTATGTATCAAAGACAGAGTTCCTTGAAAATAGGCCCAATACCTTTCCCATCACTCAGCAGAGCAAGCATTCTTTCAAGGTTTCCCAAATCTGATCTGTAATACAAAATATAAGATAATGGGCCAGAGCTCACGCACACTGCTAGGTTCAAAATTTCCTTGTTATCTGAAAGACACTCTTCCCTGGGTCGTCTGTGAGCTTCCCAATACACAGACGCTGTGTGACATTTATTTTGACTGCCTGGAAGCCAACTAACTTCTGGTTCTCAGCTGCACTGTGAAAATATGAGGATGCCAGAAAGCTGAGTCGCAGACAGTAGTATTATTAAATACAGTCATGTTCAAATCCACTGAAGAGTGCTGACTCGTGACCTACTAAAAACCTGTGCTTGATATTTTCACATCACACCAGGCAGCCCAATCTCCCTTTGTATCAGGCTGGACTAGTTAATAATTAACTGGCTTTGATTAAGTTCCCTTTTCATAGAGAGCAACTGTGAAGTGCTGTAAATGATGTTTAGGAAAAACAGACACACCAGTGACTCTGGAAACTGGATTATTCACCTTTGGACAACAAACAGGAAGCCTGAGGAATGCCGCCTGCATTCAACCTCACCCAGGAAGAAAAGACCTGCAGCATCCCACTCAGATGTGACACTCGGGCCTTGGCTCTTCTCTGACCTGCCTGATACATGAAGCGCCTCAGCTCTTTAAAGCATTACATTAAAAAATTCTGTTTTTACATGGACCCAAACCCTAGTAGGCTCCAAGAACAACAAAGCAGGACTTACTGCCATTGTCGTCAGAATCCTCACTGCTGCTGGGAAGGCGACCTCGTTTCATGATCTCCCCGGGAAACAGCAGGCAGCCTGCAAAGCAATGAGACAGCACTTAACCCAAGATGATAATACACAACCATCAAGTTGTGCTTCAGATGGCAGCCCAGGATTTACAGCACACAAAAAGCAAACAATCGGCTTTAAGTAGCATTTGAATTATAAACAGTAAAAAGACCAAAGAGACTTAATTAGGTGCAATTATTAACAGAACAGGTTCAAAAAGGAGGGGGAGAGGCGGAGAAATTACACATCAGCAGGTCTCCCAGAGGTGCCAGGCTTCTCTCTCGCTCCTGTGACATTATCACTACAACTACTCCAGGAGTCTCTTTAGCTGACTGGCAGCAAGCTCTGCAGAAAAAAAACCCACGGCGATGAGCACAGTGCTTCCTCACTACATACAGATTCATATTTTACACGTGTATGGGGGGGCAGGATGGGGCTCTGTCGGGATGTGTGAATATTTACACTGCACTGGGCTGCACTGCTTCTCGGGCAAATACTGCTGAGAGAATCCTAAAAGCTGAATACCTAGAATTCTAGGAACAAAACAAATGGGACACTGGGAATGTAAATGCCTACCCTAGTCATCTCCAACCCCTCAGCAATTCCTTCTTGTCCAGACCCCTCCCCTTTACTCAGGAGGAAACTCAAAAGTCTAAACGATTTCAGTGGTGACCTGCCCAAGGTCATATGGTGAGCAGGCAAAATCCAATCTCACTACCTTTTCCCCAACTCCTTACAGGCCTTGGCCAACGCAACTCAACCCAATTAAGAAAGCAGTCTGAGCAGGCACCGAGTCTACCTGGCCAGCTCCTGCCAGGCAGCTGGTGGTAACAGGCCTCGGGCACCACAGGACAGAGAAAGAGGGCGGTGGACTGAGACTGAATGGCCACCACCGAACTCCTACAGAGGACCATGGGTTGTATTCAGACAGGGCAGCTTTCTAAACAAAACCAAAAAGCTTTTCCAAACTAAAAATTACTCATCACCTTGACATCTTTAGGGCCCGAATATTACTGCCAGATCAGTAATTCCAAAAGAGAGAGGAGGGCTGTCCAAGTCAAAGTACGGTTGGTCAGCCATCCCCTCCCCACTCAGCCCCTCAGAAAAGTATATCCCAACCTCTCCCTCCCTGGGAATCCCAGCATGACAGTGAGATGAGTTTCTAAGAGTGGGACACACAGGAACTGTGTGGGGAAAGAATGTGGAGCACCACTATGCTGGGACAGAACAAGACAGAAACTGCTCTACAAGTCAGAAATAAAAACTCAAAGGTCTGCTCTAAGTGGAACTGGAAAACTGACGTCAAGAAAAGCTCAAAACATACCAGACAATGTGTCTGCTCCCACCTTCAAAACAGACCTATATGATTCTTTCAAATATTCAGGCCCCTAATCTATATTGTAAATTTCCTTTCTGAGACACTCACCAGTTAAGGTTTGTGTGTGTTTACCAAGTGATTCTTCAAAAGATGATTAAAAGAATTTCCGAGAGGGAGCCAGGACACGAGTCTTGATCCGGGTCACAGGCAGCGTCAACAGTCATAAAACCTACAACCACTGCGGCCCCGCCCGCTCCCCTGGCTTTTCTGCAGAGCCCTCTTCACCTGTAACCCTAACTAATACCCAGCAACCTAGGGCAGGCCCACCCCAGAGAAAGTTCCTCAGTTGGCAAACTCCTGTGGCCCACTGCCTACATGATTCTCTTCTGCCAAAACGCCAGGTGCTGACAGCTGAGCTGTCCTCTCACTTTCTAGAAGGCACCCCTGCCCCCCTCCAAACCGTCATGAGGCACAAGAGAAAACAGAAAGGCAAAGACCCACTCGTTCCCAGTGACAGCTTCAGCTCCCTAAATCCTACATTGCAAGAGAGCTTGGGAACAAGAAAAAAATAAAAAGAAAGTGTTTCCTAAAGAGGAATTCCTTAAGAGTCACAGTGTGAAGCCTCAGGGCAAAGAAGAATGCAGTCCCCCACCATCGAGCAGGTGTTAACAGTGAGGAGAAGAAGGCTGAGAAAGCACATAAACCCTCCCCGGCTAGAAATGAGGCAACAAATGTTGGCTGCATCTTCACTGATTCGGACAACTAGCATTTACCTAAACAGAAGAGTTTAGAATCTTTTTAAACCAAAATGCTCTCCTCCTGTTCCTCCTACACAGCTCTCAGAAAGCACACGCTTTCAACAGTCACTATATGCAAAATTCAAGCACTGGCCAAAATGGGTGATGCTCCTAACACATAGAAATGCTTGCAAGCAGAAATACGCAAGTACAAGAAAAGTGAACACAGTATTTCCCTTCTAATGAACTCCATTCTCACCAGCCCTGAACAAGCCTGAGTAAAGGAGGTGAAGAGCGCTGTGCGTGCTGAACTTCTCCAGGGAACCTGCACAGTACTGGGGCGAGGGCACGCCAGCATCGCCTCCTCTGTGGCTCTGAGGTACTTAAACCTTGACATCAGGCTGATTTATCTCACCTGGGGTTACTTATGCCATCAAGAAATCAAAGTATGCACGTTACTGTCTTTAAGACACACAATACAGTGGCTGTAAGCTGCAAACATCTGTCCAATGAAAACCAATGAGAGCAAGCAGAGGGCCCTCAGCATCATTCAGGGCACTCGCTGATTATTATCTAGATGGCAGTAAGATAAGTAATAATTAAAAGGGCTACTTGCAACGCTCCAGAGAAAGCAGCAAGAAAACGTAATAGCATATAATGCATCCCACAAACATCTGAATGTCTAACGTATGAGGAGGTGCTGGAGCACAATGACTGTGTCTGATCTCAGGGAGCTCCTGGTCTAGCTGAGGAGACAGCCTAGTCAGCAGGAATTCAACGCGGTGAGTGCTTGACAGTGGTCAACTCAAGACTAGCGAAACACAGGCTGATGGTGTTGGTGAGATTCTGAGCGGAGTCCTGAAGAACAAAGAGGAGGTAACAAAAAACAGCAGCACATTTTGGGCAAAACTGTAATACTTAACGTGTATACGTATATAGAACCTAGCATATTACTCTCTGCAGTGCCTTCATATTAAGAATCTTTTACTAATATTTATCTCTTCTTGGGCTTCCCAGGTGGTTCAGCAGTAAAGAATCCACCTGCCAAAGCACGGGGAGTGGGTCGGGAAGATCCACTGGAGAAGGAAATGGGAACCCACTCCAGTATTCTGGCCTGGGAAATCCCTTGGACAGAGGAGCATGGTGGGCTAAAGCGGACCCGTTCTTACCTTTCTGTTCAATTGAAAAGGTTCATCATTTCTTATGTGACCCTTTCAAGTCCCCCTACTGCCCTACCAGGTCTTTAGCCACCTCCACCTAGATTGCTTTACGCACTAGCCTTCCTTTCTCCATGCCCAGTTTTCTTTGTTGTTGTTCTGTTACTAAGTTATGTCCAACTCTTTGCAACCCTCTAGACATCAGCATGCCAGGCTTCCCTGCCCTTCACTATCTCTCAGAGTTTGCTCGTGTCCACTGAGCCGATGAGACCATCCAACCATCTCATCCTGTCACCCTCTTCTCCTCCTAACCTCAATCTTTCCCAGCATCAGGGTCTTTCCCAATGAGTCGGCTCTTTGCATCAGGTGGCCAAAGGATTGGAGCTTCAGCATCAGTCCTTCTAATGAGTATTCAGGGTTGATTTCTTTTAGGATTGACCTCCTTGCTGTCCAAGGGATTCTCAATCAGCATCAATGCTTCATTGCTCAGCCTTCTTTATGGAATTATTACAGCAAATTAATCCATCCTATGAGATGGCCTCTCCAAGTTATTTCCTCTGCCAATGTCTCCCTGTTTCACAATGCAAATGGCTCCAGCTAGAAACCCAAGTTTTCCACCACCTGGCCCCTCCCTGCTCTACACAAACATCTCTCCTACCAAGACCTCTAAACACATCTTTCCAGCCTCAGCCTCTGCTCCCAGAGCTCCCTGGCCCTTTCCTCCTCATCCATCCATCCCAACCCCACCTCTTCTCCAGGGCTCAGCTCAAAATCACTAAGTACCATCCACCACTCCAATTAAAACCATTTACATTCAGTACCACTCATTTCACCTTTTTCATCTTTCAGAACTTTTTCACTCAGCCTTTTAATGTACTATTTTCTTTAACACACAATCAACTCCTGCCTTGCATCATCACTCAAATGTTTTATACATGTGTGTCTCTAAAAGGTTATAGTTAAGTTCTAGAGAACAGAGATTCTCTTGGATTAAATGTGAAATAGACTTCACAGAAATGGGTCTTGAGCAAAACTTAAAAAAAAAAAAAAAAGACTTCAAAGGGCAGCTACAGCAGACACCCCCGGATCTCTGGGTCCAGTCCTCAACAGGGCTCTTCTAACATCCTATCCGATTCCATCCAGACTGGCTTCAAAGTGACACAATTTACAGGAGCCTGGAGTGCCCACTTGCCATGAGAAGCATAACAGCTAGGCAGACAAAATACTAATTATTAGGCATTTGAGACTTCGCCCAAAAAGCAAAAAGACTACCTAGGAAGCCTGATTATAACCTCAACACTGCCTGGAAAGGCAGTCATTGGCCGCCAAAGTAAGAGGCGGCCATTGGCCGCCAAAGACCCTGGCTGGATCAGTCAAGTGACAATCCTTTGGAAACAGGGAGGATGAGCCGAGACAACCAGGCACATGTGGTAGCTGCTCAGGGCATCGTCTCCTCAGGAAGCACAGGTAACATCCTGCATGCAGGTCGCTCCTGTCACGTGGGTTAAAAAGCAGTGGATTAGTTAACATGTTCATTCAATTAAAACTGTATCAAGTTAGATGCCAAAGATATGATGAACGAGGTAGGGAACGGCCCAGAGGGAGATACAGTAAGCAGCTATCTAGATAAGTGGCTGCAGTGTTATACTGTTATGAAGACCTGGGTTCAATCCCTAGGTCAGGAAGATTTCCAATGGCAACCAACTCGAGCATTCTTGCCTGGGAAATCCCAGGTATAGAGGACCCTGGTAGACTACAGTCCACAGGGCTGCAAAGACTCAGACGTGACTGAGCAACTAACACTTTCACTCTCACAGGATGTGTACGTGAGACAGCAAGCTGCCTCAAAGCCTTCAAATTTATGTTTTCCTTGGACTGAAATTAGGGTGGGGAATCGGCAGGCACCAAGTTAAGGGCAGCCCTTAGCTGAAGGAACCCATCCCCAAGTGGTCAGGAATTTGCAAGGGAACAAATTTAGTGACCTGGGTGTGGTACCAGGGAGGCATGACTGGTATGTGACTAGCCAAGAAAGAATGAGGAATGACCCCGGAGGACAGAAAGAAGAACTTTTACAAAAGAATAAGATGATTAAGAATTTCAGGATGTTTATTCAGTGCTATGCCTGGGAAAAAGACAGATTTGAGGAACTGTTCAGTTATTAGGATTATTCTGTGGTAGAACAGGGACCATTTATCAGGCCATAAACTCTACAGCTATATTAAGGATTGCACCCTAGTGATTTTAATTGCTTACGGTTTACATCCAGAAAGGCTGTTTTTTTCATTCAAAGTATCAATTTTGTCCACTATGTTTTCATTCTTATTTATTTCACTCTCAAGAAGTTCTAGAAAGTACTCAAAGACCTCTACATATTCCTTCTCTGTGTATCACTTAATACATAACGAATGCAGTGGATGAACGGGGCTTCCCAGGTGGCACTACTGGTTAAGAATCCACCTATCAATGCAGGAGTCCAAAGAGACTTGAGCTCGATCCCTCAGTCAGGAAGATCTCCTGGAGTAGGAAATGGCAACCCACTCCAGTATTCTTGTTGGAAAATCCCACAGACAGAGGAGTCTGGTGAACTACAGTCCATGGGGCCACAAAGAGTTGGACACGACTGAGTGACTGAACACACCCGCCCTTGTAGGACGAATGACTGAGTTCCTGAACATAAACTCTCAGCTTTATAGAATTTGAGACGCTTCACTTTAATATCTAGTTGATCTTGAACTGGAGTTAACTTCTATTTATTTTCAAATTTATAAGGTGTCCTTTCATTCCCTGTCAAAGTTAATAATCTAATATTCAAATGTACATTTTAAAATGTGTTTAAGAATATGTATAGTATAAAAACATACATTAAAGAACAGACTTTCAGACACCAAGAAGTCTTACATAAAGACAAAAGTATTTTGTAATGAGGTGGCTCTATCTGCTAAGTTCAGACAATTCAAATATTATTTTTAAGCACTATGCAACATGATTTGGTCCCCTAGTCACTGGTCATAGACTGTTAATATTTCCTCCATAAAGAAAGACTCACATTTTCTTAATAGATCTTCTTTCTTCCTATCTTCAGTGAGTATGAAAGTGAAAGTGAAGTCACTCAGTCGTGTCCGGCTCTTTGTAACCCCACAAACTGTAGCCTACCAGGTTCCTCTGTCCATGGGATTCTCTAGGCAAGAATATTGGAGTGGGTTGCCATCTCCTTCTCCATTGAATGAGTATACATTACCCCAAATATAATAATTACCCAAATATAATAATGACCTATACTTCAAAGTAATCCCTTATCCCTAAATGAATATGAACAAGATCAGCTGGTTTCTTACCTCAGTTTTTATAGCAAGGATCAATCTCCTAGACATAAAGTTTTCAAATTAACAACACTATCTAAATTCAAATGCTCAGAGTTTAAAAATACTAGTGTGACTGTAACTTAAACCCAGATTTCTCACTTTAACCAGAAAATTATATCTGGTCAAAAAGACAGTCATAGATTTGATATAACTGACAAACTGCTTAGATCTTAAGTGTTAAAAGCTTTAATCTTGTCTAAATATTTCAACTCAGAAAAAAAGAACTTATAAAAATGTGTCTGTTATGTCACATATCAAATTTTGTTTAAAGGACATGGTGCCCAAACTACTCCAGTCTCCGCAGAGACAACTACTTGAAAATATTCAGCTAAAAAGTTTATATTAGCAACAAATAACCAACCACCTCTCCCAAAAAAAAGTTTAATAACTGCCCAGATAATCGTAAATGCAACATTTATCCCTGTGAATGTTACTAATAAAATCCAAGTGCTGTAACACACTAGTTCACCATTAAGTTCTTTATAAATTATTTTTAAAACAGGACTTTAAAAGTAAATAAAAGACTTTTCAAGATTTTTAGAAATTTATAAATGTGGGTGGTTCTGAATGAATCACAGGCAGCTCCCATTTGCCTTTATAAGTAATCCAGTCTCTGTTTATGAGCCCTAAAATAATCTATTAAATCCCTCCTAGGTCTCTGTAATTGATGACAATTAGAGTCAGCACCTGAAGAGCAGTTATGACAAAACATTTCAAACATCTGTACTTGAGATGTATTTTTGTTAACTTCTCTTTCCATGAATTCACCCCAAACAATATAGGCGACCAGACATCATGGACTCCAACCCTGAGCTTCTAGCCCTGTTTCCATCTACTCAGAATTCCTTTCTAGTTCAGATGTAGAAGACACCAAAAGACATACCAACAAAGAAACACCCACAAACTGCAGGGGAGAAAAATGGAATATCAGCCCATTTACATATAAAAGAGGGAAGAGATATATATACAACTGCTTGCATATTCATAGAAAATTTCTGGAGTGACTGCAGTGTTCTAGACTGAGTAGGCTGGGAAATTTTACTTCCATTTATGACCTTTTACAGCATATGACCTAGACAGTATATTAAAAAGCAGAGACATTATTTTGCCAACAAACGTCCATTTAGTCAAAGCTATGTTTTTTTCCAGTAGTCACGTACAGATGTGAGAGTTGGACGGTGAAGAAAGCTGAGCACCAAAGAATTAATACTTTTGAACTGGGGTGTTGGATAAGACTTTTGAGAGTCCCTGGGACTGCAAGGAGATCCAACCAGTCCATCCTAAAGGAGATCAATCTTGAGTATTCATTGTAAGGACTGATGTTGAAACTGAAACTCCAACACTTTGGCCACCTCATGCAAGGAGTTGACTCATTAGAAAAGACCCTAATGCTGGGAAGGATTGGGGGCAGGAGGAGAAGGGGTCGACAGAGGATGAGATGGCTGGATGGCATCACCGACTCGAAGGCCATGGGTTTGGGTGGACTCTGGGAATTGGCGATGGACAGGGAGGCCTAGTGTGCTGCGATTCATGGGGTCGCTAAGAGGCAGACACTACTAAGCGACTGAACTGAATGACCTTTTAGGTGATTTTAATTTTTTACTATGATCCTGCATTATGCTATTTGTAATAGTAAAGATTTAAAATCCAAAACTATTGTTTCTTGCTCCTCACATTATAGAAGACCCTGGGAGCACAGCTTCTTGGCCCCACACAGGCACCAGCCTAAAATGAGCAGCTACCAATAAACTACATATATTCTACCTCCTTCCTGAGATGGGGTATCAAAGGTTTATCTTGTTTTGAAATACCTGATGAAATAGCATAGGAGGAAAAAAATAGAAAAGGTAATAGGATAATGCCGTAAAATGCTACTATCACTCATTCATTATTTAATTTAAAAGTGAACGTTTTCAAAACATAAGAATAGCCAGTGTGCCAGTAGCAGGGTCACTAAAAATATATGCAGTAAGAAGAGGAAAACTAACTCAGACAAGAAAACTAGGGTTTAAACTACCTTTAAAGAATTCAAAGTCAAATAAATACTCAACTTCTTATCCATTTCAAGAGTAGTACTATTTTTGGGGCAAAAAAAAAAAAAAAGCTACATTCCAGAGATGGTTACCAAACACACCATTTCCTCTATCCATGGCAGGCATGGTTAATAAATTAGGTCATTCTTTTTTTCCACAAGCCCAGGCGTGACCTCAGAATCCTCCTTAACACTTAACACAGTGCTATCATTCTGTTAAAATTCACATGAAAAATGCCGTCCATTTGCCCTATAAGTCCTCTTTTCACACTTTTTTCTTTTTTAACAAATTACTGGAGAAAACAAATATAAGACCAATCTCTTCAGAATATATGAAAAGAAAGTATTTTATAAAACACTTCACTGAAATCAGAAGTTTGTGTTCCATTTGGATCTTTGAACCAAATTCTAATTTTTAACACATACACACGCACATTCTTCAGATCAAACTCTAAAACTTCACTGAAGAATAACACTTTAAATTAAAGCTAAATGTTAGTTAGCAGGAGATAGCTCTGAATGAACCAATGTCAAAACAAAGATAGGATAGGAGTCTCTACTCCCTTATCTGACTCTTGGAAGAATAAGCCAATAAATGCAAAGTGACTACAGGGTAATTTTAAAAGATTTTTAAACACTCAAACCAGATGTTCTTATACAGGATATACAAAGCAGCTTCTGCAGAAACCAGACTTAACCAGCTAATGACAATTACACTGTGCACAGACTGAAATGCAGCTGTTTTGAGGAACTTTGTTCCCTGATTATAGCCGGTTGTCAGAAACTATCAGTTACCACTAACAATGTTAAGTCACCAAAAAATTTTAAAGTACAATTCAAAAAAAAATGTTGTACACTAGAAGATCCAATGTTGTACACTAGAAGATCTAGATGACTCACTTAACAACAACAACTGCATTTACACATCATCTGAATTATATATTAAAACAAACATTTCATCACAATTGGACAAATACTGTTACTACAGCCATTGAAACCTAAGTCTCAAAACCTAGCAGCAAGGTCTGCAAAGTATTCTGAGGCTAAAGCTGACAACAGTCTCAGCCATGGATTGTGTCTACAGAATATCTTCCTCAAAGAATCACATAAAATCCTAACTTAATCTCTAGAAAATGTTTTGGAGGTAATTTACCTTTCCTAATATTCAAAGCAAGTCTGTACAGTTAAGTTCTGGAGAGGTTAAGCAGCAAGAGCAAAGACACACAGACGGGTCCAGGGCAAAGCCAGAGGCTGAATCAAAGACCAGTGCCCAAGATGGATGGCCCTCCTGTGCCATCCATCCTCCTCCCAGGTGCTCCTGGACACCTCCTGAGATTTAGAAACAGGTTGTCCCGAAGACGAAGGCCACAGACTACATGTTATCAGGGGTCAGACAACTAAAATGTGTTAACTTAGAACTTGAAACATTATTTCCTGGCAAGCTGATGTGAAAATGGCTGCAAATGCCATTTTGCCTGCGAGAGCATACACAAGGGAGAGCGGTACAGAGGGCACACGAGTGGTTCCCTGAACACTATCACAGGGCTATGTGTCCTCCGAGCAGCAGGTATTCACTTCCACTTGGTGTGACACACACCCTACGTGGAGAGACATCACACTCCTCTGGATACGTCTCCCTCTGGATGCAGTCCCAGGTCATAAAGTATATTCCCTCTCACAGGGCTGCTTGGTCTGGCCTCCTGGGAGGGTGTGACTACCTAGCTGGGTTTTGCAAGGTACATGGGGTCCTGTATTACACATCCTACCCTCTAAGGCTATCTAGGAACCAAAGAGTTGGGAGCCACAGCCCTGAGACAAATCAACTGCCTTCATGTTTATCAAACAAACTTCTGATTTCAACTTCTTATTTCAGGTTCCTATCAGAAACAGAATTCAGTCCCAGCAGAAACAATCTGGTGACTAGCTAAAACTGCATCACTGTACTACACTATGGGCTTCCCAGGGGGCACTAGTGGCAAAGAACCCGCCTGCATGCCAATGCAGGAGCTGTAAGATACCTTGGCTCAATCCCTGGGTCAGAAAAATCCCCTGCAGGAGGGCACAGCAACCCAATCTAGTATTCTTGCTTGGAGAATCCCATGGACAGAGGAGCCAGGTGGGCTAAGGTTCATAGGGTCACAAAGAGTCAGAAATGACTGAAGAGACTGAGCACGCGTGCATGCACATACTACACTACAGGTGTATACTGTGCTACAGGTATATACACTATTTTACAGGTTTTCAATATATGTATAGGTATGGCTGTGTCATTATGAATCAAGGGTCTACAACCTGTTGTTGTTCAATACATAAGAATGGTTTTTATCTATTTACGGGAGAGGGAATTTTTATGTATGTTTGGGAGAGGGAATCAAAAGAACATTTCAGAACACCTGAGAATTATCCCAAATTCAAATTTCAGTCTCTGTAAATAAAGTTTTATTGGGACACAGTCACACTCGTTCATTTACTTTTTGCCCACTAATTGCTTTCGCACTTATGATGGCAGGATTGAACAGCTGTAATAGGGACTATCAGGCCCACAGAGCCTCAAATATTTGCTATATGGCCCCTTTACTAAAAAAGTTTACTGATCTCTGCTTTAAATCAACAGACTAGCAGCAAGGGGGTAAGAGGGTAGGGTTAGGAGGGTGGTGTTCTAAGCAACTTAAATTAAAGCCATGTCTAGAAACTTGTGAATTTTTCTCAAAGGAAAACCCCTGAGGCTCCTTCTTGGGGCCAGTGTACACTAAGTTATAAAAACTAATAAACTTATCTGATTTTCAAGCCAGTAACCAATAAGAAAAATGACTGTACTAGAGAGGCATTTTAACTATAATGTGTGGTTTAACTGTGATGTAAAAGGATCAGCAAGAAATCATAAAAAGAAGTCACCAGAATTTAAATGCCAAATTGAAATCCAAGGATGCACTTAAAAGTATTCATCCAGATCCTGAAATGACATGCAAATTTCTGAGTAACTCACTTTTTCTGCTGGAGAGGTTCCACAGGTTTTGGATCTCAAGTGTCCTTGACCTTAAAAAAGTTACAAGTCACAAGTACTCAGCCTATACATCTAAAGTGCATCTTTTTATTTCAACACTGAAATAACCGATGGTCATATAAAAATGACCATGACTAATCAAGAAAAATTTTAAATCATGTTAAGTGTACTTTGTGCTAAACAAACACAAACCAAGCAGCTCAAACTCCACCAACTTGTTAACCTTGCCAATTCTTGCTGCTAACTCTGGAGTAAGGAGTAAAAGTAAAAATGTTCATTTTATTCTTCAGTTTGGACTCTCACCAGCGAAACCTTCATTTAAAATAACTACTTAGAAACTGTCTTAGAAGAGGTCATGAATTTTCAAATTAATAAAATCTCCTGTGCAGACATTAGTAAACATCTGATCCTATGCAGGTCAGTATTAAAAACTATATATTACTGCCAGTTGGAAGTGCTTTCAAAACAAGAGAAAACTGTGATTTAATTCCTTCAACAAACCAGCCCGAAAGAACCTAAAGTTTAAAAAATGAACTTACTTCAACTGCCCTCAGTCACCTTAACAGTCTTTAACTCTACCTGAAGAACCAAAAGCAAAAAAAAGTAAACATGTAACTTGTTTTCAAGTGTTCATTAAAAGCTTGGTCCTTGAACATTTGTTCAGTGCACATAATATACCACTAGTTTAGAGTTAACAAAGGACTCAAAAATGGAACTATGCAGACTCTTCCTATTTTTGTTGCTTTCAGGTAAGGAAGACATCCTGAATAAACTTTCAAAGTCTAGGCTAGATAAGGCCAAGCCACAATAACATGGCCAGAGTCACAATCAACATTCTCTTAGACTAAATTTTCTCTCTGTTCCATGACACTCAACCCTGCCTAAACTTAACAAGATGCCACTTCAACTGAAAGGTAAAAAGGGGCTCCAAGACCACTCTTCCATTTATTAGGAATGCAGAGTTTACTTATTCCATCAGAGCCAACCATATGTGAAAATACCAAAATACAAATCCCTCACAATCACATATCAATATTCTTTGCATAAATACACCAAGCAAATGGGCTTCCCAAATGAGCAGCTGGTAAGGAACCCACCTGCAATGCAGGAGACCTGGGTTCAATTCCTGGGTCAGAAGACCCACTGGAGAAGGGATAGGCTACCCACTCCATTATTCCCTGGCTTCCCTGGTGGCTCGGCTGGTAAAGAATCTGTCTGCAATGCGGGAGACCTGGGTTTGGTCCCCGGGTTAGGAAGATCCCCTGGAAAAGGGAAAGGTTATCCACTCCAGTATTCTGGCCTGGAGAATTCCATGGACTGTACAGTCCATAGGGTCACAGAGTCAGACATGACTGAGAGACTTTCCCATTCACTTTCACCAAGCAAATATCAAGACTCTCAATTGTCTCAACTTTTTGAAATTTTATATACTATACATAATAAACATATCAACTGTCCAAATTTTAAATACATTACCAAATAAAGTGCTGCCAGGTCTTCATATGGGCTTCTGTGGTGGCTCAGGCAATAAAGAATCTGCCTGAAATGCAGGAGACCTGGGTTCAATCCCTGGGACAGAAGATCCCCTAGAGAAGAGAATGGATCCCCATTCCAGTATTCTTGCCTGGAGAATTCCTTGGAGAGAGGAGCCTGGCGGGCTATAGTACATGGGGTTGCAAAGAGTCAGACACAATGCTTTTACAATGCTTTCGAACTGTGATGTTGAGGAAGACATTTGACCGTCCCTTGGACTGCAAGAAGATCAGTCAATCCTAAAGGAAATCAACCCTGAATATTTCCTAGAAGAACTGATGCTGAAGCTCCAATACTCTGGCCACCTGATGAGAAGAGCCGACTCACTGGAAAAGACATTCATGCTGGTAAAGATTGAGGGCAGGAAGAGAAGGGGGTGACAGGATGAGATGGTTGGATGGCAACATCAACTCAATGGACATGAGTTTAAGCAACCTCTGGGAAACAGTGAAGGACAGGAAAGCCAGGCATGCTGCTGTCCATGAGACCGCAAAGAGTAGGACACTTAATGACTTAATGACTGAACAAGGTCTTAATATAGAGAAAACCAGCTGAACACTAAACTTTAAAGGAAACAACTTACTGTCTCAGAAACGAAAATGTTCCCAATCAGAAGTCCTATCAGGCTTCCGATAGACTGTATCAGAAACTAACAACTCCAAACAAAGTCCGCCTTTGTTTGCAATTTTTTTTTAAATTTACTGTTAAACAAGGCAACAGTGTTCTAACTATCACAGTCTTGAACAGAGAGGAAAGAAGTTTAACATTGGTATAACTCCCACTCTTTGACCAATTAAGTCAAGGTTTTCAAAGTCAATCCAAATAAGCAGCAAGATATTGACAAAAGTGTTATATTTTCCTCTGGAGAATGTCTTATTTTATTAACCATGTAGGAAAACTGGGCATATAATGCAAATTCTAACAGACCACGAACTGTAGTAGTTTAACAGGTGCCCCATATTACTGAGGAAAGAGCTTCACCAACAGAAAGGAAGCAAGCAAGCAGAACTGTGAGAGTCATCTCTCTCCTCCTCACTCCTGACAATCCCTAATAATTCAAGATTTGGTCAGTGTTTGATGTCTAGATGTTTGCTCTTCTAACCACCTCAGTACTGAAACACAGTTAATCTTTTCTTCAGCAAGTGTGCAGATAAATACATCAGGCAAATTTCTTGAAGACAGTTTTCAAACAATCTCCAAACTGAAGACTCTAAATTACACAAAAAAATGCTACTTTAATTCTAACTTTTTCAAATCCAGTCATAGATTAACTCCAAAGACATGCCTCCTCAATGTCAGAGGTTCTGTCAAAGTTACTACAGATTAGTCTACTAACAGAGATGCAATGATCTCTGATTGGACAGTGTTTTAGACAAAGCTGCTGTTATCTTTAGAGGCCAAGTAAGAAAATCTGAATGTATCCCAAATAGACAAGCTAACAGGAGGAAAAAAAACACACCTTATACAACTATACAGACAGCATGATTCATTATACATATGTATACACAATTATCTGGAAAATGATAAAATGATGATTTCTAGCTGATAGGAATGTGTTTTTATATTTGCTTCTCTAGTTGAAAACATGTACATGTAACACCATTTCTGTAATAATACTTTAAGCCACTAAGGGCTCTTTGAAGTAAAAAAATCAATTATTTATGAAGGTGAAACACATGGAGATGTGTTTGTATTCTCACCAAGTCCTCCAAGTTTTGTTTGCTTTTTCAGTTAATCTTTCTACCCAAAGTCTCTGGGCTAAGCAACTGTTCATTCTAAAATACAACATGTCCTTAAAGTCCAAAAAGTTTTTTTTCCCCTGTTCCCACTTTTCACACACTCATCATTTTTCACTATTTCCCCTTTACAGCTACTCTTTCAACCTCTGCAATAGAAAATGAAAGTATTCACTTATACACTGAAAACCTGTTTGGTGATGGATGAGGAACTTGGGGCGGGGAGGGGGGCGGCATCTTGTTCTTTCTAAAGGAACATACATCCACCTTTGTCAAAGTTAAAAATCTCTGTTACAACCCACTCAAATCTTCTTCTTAGAAAGCAGCCTATGACCTTAAGATGGAATCAAGTTCAAATTCTACTCCAAGTTCAGGCAACTCCCTTTATCTCTGGCTGCTATGAGGAGGAGGTATATATGCCAGCTCATCAAATACACATATAAAAACACATAAACTTAAGGAAGAAAACAAAATAACCAAAGTCAATATGATTTAAAAGTGACATTAGATGAGATTGAAATCGTTGGGACAAAAGGGCATTCAGAATTCTCCGATGCAGGTATTTGCTAGCAAGTGTCACACATAGAACATGCAGTGAATCTGTCCAGTATGTGCTGCCCATTCTACTACAATAAATTATTTTATCAAAAGTGTTGTCAGTGTAAGTACAGTTACACTGAACGCTCCCTTTCTCCAGCTAAAAGTGATTAAATCTTGATTACTGGCGATCTGGTCAAACACAACTTCCTAATCTCTAACTACTGGTGGATCACTACCTAAACCAGCTTCCAGGGAAGTAATTTCTCTGTATCTTAAAACTAGTTCATTAACTTTGAAAGGTATTAGCCTTGAGGTACAAGTAACTAGAGAGCTAGCCGTTCACTGCGGGTTTTCCAAAAAGGAAAAATAGTTCACCTAATAAAAACCTTTGGGAAAGAAGCCCCTAAGCATTCCCATTTATGGAAACTTCAGATTCTCAATTTCCTAAAAACGTAGCCGTCTTAAGTCATTCAACTGCAGCTATCACTTTACAAGGAGAAAATTTAAATTCCCCCCTCGGCTGTGGTAAATAGAAGGCTACAGACCCTCGCCCCCGCCAAAGCGAGGTGGGGCGCCTGCCTCCTAGTTACTAGAAAACCGGCCAAAGCTGCTTTTAAACGGTCTCGTGGTGACGACGCATTCCTAACGGGTTTCGGAGGCACGTTTAAATCGCCCGCTTTTTTGTTTGCTCGCGGCATCCCCCGGGTGCCGGGACTACGGCCGCCCCCGCGCGCCGGGGAGGGGAGCCCGGGGTGGAAAAGCCGGGGCGGGGAGCGGGGGGCGCGACCGGGAGCGGGGGGCCCGGGGCGAGGAGAGCCGGGGGGCGGAGGACTCCGGGACGCAGAGCCCGCGCGGGGGGAGGGGGCGGGACAGAGAGCGCGGAGGACCCCAGGCAGGCGGGCACCCCCGGGGCGGGGAGAACGGGGCCGCCGCCCCGCCGCGGAGAAAGCCCCGCCGGGGAGTGCGCAGAGCCGCGGCTTCGCGCAGCGCCGCCGCCCCCGCCCTCTCTCTCTCCCTCGTCGCCGCCGCCGCCGCCTCCTCCCCAGGCGACAGAAACAACAGCGCGGGAGGAGGGGAAAGTAACTCCCGGCACCTCCGCCGGAATTAGCCCCGGTGCGCCGAGGGCACCTTCTCGTGGCGCAATCAAGCCCCGCTCCCTCCGCAGCGGCGTCCCCGCCGCCGCCCTCTCCGTTTGAAAGTGGCCACCCCCCGCCGCCGCCGCGGCCGCCGCTCCGCCCGCCCCGCCGCCGCCAGCTGCACCAATCCGCTCGGCCCCAGTTGCAAATCAAACGCTCCCTCGCGTCTAGAAGCCACTTGCGCCGCTGGAAACGGCCGCGCCGCCCCCCCCCACCCCTCCTCCCCGAGTCCCTCGCGGGCGGCACCTTCAGACTGGGGCGGGCGCGCCGGCGAGAAACGGCTGCGAGCCGGGAGCGGGCGCAGCGGTGACGGCGAGCAGCTCGCGGAGGACTGGGCTCCCGCTCCCGCCCCCAGACAGTTCTGGAAACTGTGGATCACCTCTGTCACAGGAAGCCATCCGGCGAGGAAGGCGGCGCGGAACCAACAAACAAACGCCTGCGGCCGCCCGCCGGAATCAACGCGGGCACGGCGACGGGCTTCGGGCCGTTCCCCGGGCGTGAGCGTGGCGGCCGCCCCCGCGCCGCGGGCTTTGTGCGGGGCTCCCGCGGCGCGGGCGCGGCGGGCCAGGCGTCCCCGCCCCCGAAGCCCCCCACCCGGGCCCCGGCAGCGCTGCCGGGACCGTTAGGTGACGCTCCAGCGCGGCTGAGAAAGCAGCGCCTCGGCCGCCGCCCGCCCGTCCCCATTTCCACATGGAGCCGCCTCTCCTCCAGCGCCAGAGGCGGGCCACAAAAGTTGGCCCCGGGGCCACCCAGCACCTGCCCACGTGCCGCGGAGGCTAGCTCCCGGGTCTCCCCCATCCCTTCCCCGCCCCCCCACCGCCGCCCTCGGCCGCCAGGTCACCTATTACCGGTGGGAGGGGAGAGAGGCTGCTATTTAAACGCCCGCGGAAGTTGAGGCACCCCCACTGGCGGGTGCCGTGCACCTGCCTCCCGCCGCCGCGCTCCGCCACTTTGAGCAGCAGCCGCGTCCTCGGCCCCGCCTCCTGCCCGCAGGCGGGCGGGGGGAGCGGGAAGGAGGTGGAAGGGATCGAATTTCTCCAGCAAATGGGACCGTTCCGACAGGATTCGGTTCCCCGGTCAACATTCCACATTCCAGCCCTCTCCCGCATTTGCAAGCCAGCGCCAACAACCCGGAAAGCCTGCTGGCTACAGAACAACAGCCCCCAACTCACAAATACACACTCACAGGCACAGGACACGTGCACTGAAGGGCTTCGCAACTTGCAGTCCCGGGGTGCACACTGCACGTTTTCAGGCGGACCAAGCGACACGACACCACCCTCACAATCTGCAGGCTGTGCCAAAGGTTGCAATTTGCAATCCGTTTTTAAGTTCATGGTTAATCGGTAGTTTGGTCTACCAATGCAACTCCTTCCTAATTTCACCGATAAAAGGGTTTACACTTCACAGGCAGTCTCGCTGTAAGTAAAAGGTCCGTACACTGGAAACCCAATTGGGAAGAATCTAATTACTAAACTGTCCCTGCACCCCCCCCCAACCCCTCCCTCACTGCCCTTGAATTGATGCAATGAATATTTTGGACATGTGGTGACGCGGTGATAAGAGATAGGGCTGCAGCTACCCTACACAGATGTACCTATATCCACACCTCACCTATGTTTGGACTATACAGTCGTCGTCCCTTCCCCCCGCACCACCACCTCCACCACGGTCACACACACTCTGGATTCATATATGTACCCGGACCTTGTTCTGCCATTGCCATCTGTCTACCAAGTTGCTATTATGCTTTCCACTTCCATGCAACCAACCTAATGCACTTTGGCTGTTTAAAAAATTCTATAACTAAAGCCAACTAAACTGGGTTTCTGCTCCTGAACGCGTTTTAATTGATGATTCGCCTGAAAACCGCATGTTCTTCGCAAATCCAAAAGAAAAAGCTCTTAAGTCTTCAGCCCCCAAAACTGAAAAATAATCATACAATAAAACTTACTGATCCAACACAGATCAATTCTCAGGATCCAAAAATCATCCTCTCCTCCTCCTCCTCCTCTGGCCCCCGCCCCGGCAATGCCCAAGTTACTGGTGGGATAGTAACGCTGCGCTCGGCGGCTGCCGGCCCTCCCTCCTTCGCTACATATCGAGAACCCAATCTTTTGGCGCCATATTAATGACGTACTATATTATTTCCACTAGGCAGCGACCTTCGGCATTAAATTACTCCCGAGAACTCCCGAGCAAAGCAACAAAACCATCAAATATGGCTGAGCCTCTCGGCTCGTCCTGCAGCCGCCGCCGCCGCCGCGGGATCGGGACGCGCACACGGACCCACGCGCGGACACGCGCGGACTCTCGGTCGGCGCGCCCTCCCCGCGCGCCCCCCGCGGCCCGCGCGCGTACCTGCTGCAGAGGGGTTCGGCCGCGGCGCTGGGCTCCTCGCCGCTCGCCCCGCGCCGCATGAGTTCGGGCCGCGGCGGGCTGGCGGACGGAGTGGCGGGCGGGGAGCCGGGCGGGCCCCTGCTCTCGCCGGCGCGCACACACCCGGCGCTCGCGCAGGGAGGCACTCTCGGACGGGCGTTTGGCTTGTTATGGAGGAAGGACTGTGTGAATCAAACTCATTTCTGGGTCACTGCTGCCACAGGGGGGAGCACTTTAATCCCTTGCCAAAACGAGAGGGTGGGGACGGGAGGGCGGAGGGAGCGCGCCGGGAACCGCGGTGCGGGGGGCTCCGTCCCTCGTTAACTCTTCGCGGCCCTCGCCGTAGCTGGCTCGGCCTGTGTCAGCAGGGGCTTGCAAAGAGCCGCGTGCTTCAGCTTTTAAAATCTCTTCTTCCTTCACCTCTCTTGTGAGCCTGGACTTTCTTGAAGCGTCTCCAAGCAGGGTGGTGGGCTTTTAAATTATCCCTTTCAAACTCTCCCAGTTTCAACTCTTGCTTGACATCACTGCACTAGAAAAGGATTCTTTCAAATTACTTTAAAATTATATAGATTAAACTGTGGCTATTAAGGAATGTAGTTTGGGTGAGAGGTTTTATTTTTAGGTTGAATGGAAAAATAAATAGTTCTTTCGTAGTAACAGTTTTGGGGAGCTACGGATTATGATGACATTTTTAAATATAGAAAATCCAGTTTTGGAGCCGGAACACATCTTTACCTAGGTTTGTATCGACATGATAATTGAAAATAAGCATTAATTCATTAGGAGACTAATTATTTGTAAGTTGACACCACCGTTATGTTACACTGTGTTACGGAACTGGACGCTGTCTTCCAAATAGGGAGAATTGAGCCTAATGCTAAAACTGGAGCTGCAGACTAATATAAAATTAGTCAGATTAATTCAGGGGTATTTATGTGTAAAAAAGGAGTGGTTACTAATTTTCTGCAGAACACAAACTTTTTCATGTGGAGATTAACACACTTTTCTCATGAAAGTATGAAAGTGCTAGCCACTCAGTCATGTCCAACTCTTTGCAACCCCATGGACTGTAGTCCACCAGGCTCCATGGGATTATCCAAGCAAGAATACTGGAGTGGGTTGCCATTCCCTTTTCCAGGGGGGTTTTCCAACCCAGGGGTCAAACCCTGGGGTCCTGCATTGTAGGCCGATTCTTTACCCTCTGAGCCACCAGGGAAGCCCTCTTCTCTTATAGACCCCCTTAGAGAAATGAGTCTATATGATATTCTGCTTCAAAAGGGAAAAGAAAAAAAAAAAAATTGGGTATAGGTTGAAAATAATATACAATAATCCGGAACATAGATCAATGATTACAAAATTGAGTTATCAAACTCAAAGGCATACTTATCCACTGGAAGAATTCTTCTGAATATATCAGGTTTGGTTTCACAAAATCACACACCAACCCAACAGGATCATAGTAATTTGATAAATGTGGGAAAACAAAACTAATTGAGTCTTTCAATTATTTTTCAGAAAGCAAAGTAAACCAAAGGAAATCTTAAGTATGTGTCCTTTTTCTCTCTTGCCTGCTTCACTAATGAAGTACAAAGACACCCTATCAGTCCTGTTTATGTGCTCACTTAATCCTGTTCTAAGAGACCACATATGTAAAGCAGTATGCTATCATTATTACTGTTATTAATGTTGCCCTGAAGTTACTGCTATTTTCCTTGGTTCACTTTACGCATACTGTACTGCAGAAGTAAAAGGACACAGGTTTCATAGCCAGACAGACCCTGAACCGAATCTGACTCTATGTGTTGTCAGCTGTGCAACTGGGGGGTAAATTCAAAACCTCTCTGAGCATCAGTTTCTTCCTGAGTAATAAAATGGGGTTAACAGGCCCTACCTGAAGGGCTGTTAACTGGAGTAACTCCATAAACATGCCCAGCAGAGACTCTGGCGGTAGGAAAGCCATCCCTCCTATCTCTCATTCTTGGTCTTCTTGCCTTTGAAGATTGCAACTTTTCCACATTCCAGGGAAACTTACTTCACTCTTTCCCCTGCAAAAAGTAAAAAATAAACCACACTTGCCATTCAGCCTTTAACTTTTTTTTTTTTCCTGACTATCCCCACTCCCAATTTATCAGACAACAAAAATGAAAGTGTGCTGAGTAAACAGATGAGAAAAAGAGGTAAAAGAACACATGAACCCTCAACACAGTGATACGATAATTAAGACCGATGGTCCCAGGAACATGATGAGGTAGTGCAATGTGCCATAAATAGCCCTGGACTAAAAGTCTGCAGCCTCCTATCAACTCACTATGACTCTGGACAAATGTCTCTGGATCTTAGTTTCCCCACTGAGATGACAGACGAGATAATATTCAGCACCCCTTGTCCCATTAACATTCAGTCATTTCTGATTGTTCTTACCAAACTTATAAATTGATGATTATTTGTAGAAATGGAGGACAACCTGTATCAATAAAGAACGTGTAAAAACAATTCGTTATTAATGATCAGCGATTGACATTTTTTAAATAATAAATGTCTTCTGCCAGATCACAAAGGAAACTTCTATACATCCTATTTCTAAAATGGGACAGCAGTGTCTTGTGAATAAGAAGTACTAAGCTGGCAATTAGGAAATGAGTTTCTGGTAACACTCTGTCACTTATTATCTTAACTTACCAAATTATTCATGATCACAATTTCCTGGTTTCTACAACGGTCCTGTTAATTCACACTTTATTGTCAGAGATAAAAAGGACATTCAAGAAAATAGGTACAAAGTAGTCAGCATAGTTATCAAGATTCTAGTCTTTTCTGATCTGATCAGTGTTCATGGTGATAATTACCATTCTGTATACCACTTTCATTTTGCTATTGGCATACACAGTTTAATTATTCTCTTCCATAATAATAGGTTTATAGAAATACTGAATACATATATTCATAGTCCTAATTTTGAAATCAAACATGATTAAACTTATAAATATTTACCTAGTTATTTCATTTGTGTCTACTCTGCAGGTAAAGAATTATAAAACCTTGACATGAAATTCAGAATTGTTCATCTTTGAAATGAAGTAGATATGTATGCTAAAACCCTATAAATCTCTTCCCTTCAAAGAAATTGAGCAAGAAATTCTTCCTGGCAAATACCGTTGCCAATTGGTATATGTTATGACATACGTATATACAATTTTTATTGCCCAAGTGCTCTCATGGATAAAATGAGTTGTGTTCTAAAAGTTTATATGTACTTTAATTGTGTGCAACTTTTAATTGACTCCCCAATACCTTGTTATAAAGAGAGCTTAAGTTGTCAAGTAATTTTTAAAATAACTCTAATAACTAAATGACAGAAAAGAATAACTTTTTTGAATGATATTATTTGGGGAACAGAGCTCCCTGTCTAACCAATCGATGAAGTCACCAGCCATGAACAGCCTGGTAATCCCTCCGAGTAGGTGGTTAACAATACATAGAATGATTGGAAGACCAGTGACCTAGATGCTTTCTTGCAGGCGTCAGGACTGACTAAATTATTGCCTTTTTCAAGGTTCTTCCTTTTTGTTTTCTTTTGCTTGTCTTTGATTTGGTTATTTTAATTTTGTTGATTTTCATACTTTTAGCACAATGCAAGATGTCAAAGAGAAACAACTCTGACAGAGAGACAGAAGAGGAAATAACTTAATTCAGCCAGATGGAAATGTCCAAGACAGCAGAGGTTCAAAATAGGAAACGCTTTTCTCAATCATGAATGGAAAACACGATGGAGAGAATTTTCAAATTTTAGAAAAGCAAAGGAAGATGCAAAATTGCACGTATATGGGTAACGTTTATAAACATTGCCATATATTTTTCAGGTATTTTTTCTAGGCATTTTTAATAATGTCACATATTTGAATGACGTCACGTATTTCATTTTACAAATATTTCTTTTCACTTCTTTCATTTTTATCTTTTCAGTATTTAAATTTTTAAAGTAATTTTTGGAGAAGGAAATGGCAACCCACTCCAGTATTCTTGCCTGGAGAACCCCATGGACAGAGGAGCCTGGCAGGCTATGGTCCATGGGGTCACAAGAGTCGGACATGCCTTAGCAACTAAACCACCAGAGAAAGACTGCCCTCAATCTGGCAGCAAGTGACAGCTGTCCTTAAGATTTCTTCTTTTCCTCTGATAGAAAAAGAAAATACTTGGAAAATGAAAATAATAAATTTTCTATTTAAATGTAAACAAATACATAAATAAATAAAAATAAAGTAATTTTTTTTTCAGGTCTTGGCCAGCCTGCATACCATAACTTCAGCCACTTCAACCATGTATTCTCATAGTTACTCCCTCAAACTTGTCAACTATTGGAAAGTGTTGCCAAATTTAACATCAAATTCAAATATCTCTTTTAGCCACTGTCTCTTATGACTTCCAAATTTTGTTTCCCACGGACCTTTCTTCTTATCTAAAAAGTCATTCCAGTCTACCCCTCCAACCCTCTCTAATTAGATGCAGGGCAGTGGTAACTCAAAATGTGATCTCCAACCAGCAGCAGCAGCAATGGCTCCTGAGAACTTGTCAAAGATCCATTACTTTCATCCCCACCCGAGACCTACTGGATCAGAAAGGGAGATCCAGCCTCTGTGTTTTAACAAGCCTTTCAAATCATTCTGATTCGGGTTTAGCAACCACCTGAGTAGATTTTACTTTCATCTACCATGTTTGAGGCACATGAGGAGGCATGGGAGACAAAGCTGCAAGTAAATAGGTAAGCAGGTCTATTCTCTGCCCCCGGCGGTGGTGGTGTAGTAGCTTAGTCCTGCTGGACTCTTGTGACTCCATGGACTATAGCCCACCAGGCTCCTCCATCCATGGGATTCTACAGGCAAGAATACCAGAGTGGACTGCCATTTCCTTCTCCAGTTCTCTGCCCTTGGGACAGTTAAAAATACAAAGGGGTGATGACAATTAACTACAGGGTGTGGAGGAAGCATAAACCTAATAGATTACAGGTGTTAACCAGGTTGGGGATGCCATGGGGATGGGCGGGTCTAGTGGTTTTCTTGATTTGGAGGTTAATTTTTTGTTTCTTAAATAAAACCCCTGGCTTCTGCGTGGCAAAAGGATGGGGTAGAGGTGAGACATGAGGTAGGGTGGTTTCTGCAGTTGCCAGGTGAGAGATGGAGGGTGGATGACAGCCAGGTATCATGCAAGGGAGAAAAGTAGGCAAAGCAGCCTGTGATAGGAGCTTGGGGAACTCAGTCCAACTCTCCAGGGGTCTCAGTATCTGCTCTGGGCAGGGGTGTGAAAGCTCTCCCCGCCAGCCAGTTCGGTTTCCAAGGGATGTCTCTGGGGCTTATGGTGTCTCGTTGGCATCTCAAAAGGGCGCCCGTTTTGTAGAGGCAGTTGTCCCTGGAGGAAGCAACATCTAGGCAACTAAATGAAAGTCCTCTTGGGCAGTGAACAGCTTGAGCTGTCCAAGCCCTGTCCCCGCACATAGTACGGGGTCTGGAACTGCAAGCCCTGGGGCAGCCAGTCAGGAGGACTTGGGGTCCCGTTCTTGCAGGGTCCTTCTTGGCCCCTCTTCTCAGAAAAGCCTGGATCGGATTCCAGGCCCCTCCTCCCTGGGGTCCCGGGGTCCCCACTCCAGTCTCTTTATCCCTCCACCGGAAAGCTCCATTTTCGTCTTTTCTTTCACAAAACACCTTAATGGTCCTTTATAACCTGAGCCCAAATCATTAGCAAATGAAAACCTGGCTCCCATTTTCTCTAAGGCCACAGGGTGTGGGTGGGAGGGAGGAAGCTGGGAGGGAGGCACCCACACACACACTGGTTTATTTCCAATGTTAATGAAGCAAAGAAAAGGAGGTAAAGCCAACACTTCAGTTTCTGTGTTATAACTGTTTGATACTTCACTGTTCTTTTTTTCTGCCAAGAGGCACATCTGTGTGTGATGGATTGGATGTCAGAGGTGAAGAAGCTGGAGTAAAAGATGTCTCTCAAGTCTCTGGCTTAGAGAATTGAGTGGACTCTTTCATTTGAAATTCCTACAGATGTTCATTAAACACTGAGCAGGGTTCACGGTGAAAACGACAAACCCCTGCCTGCGGGGCAAAGGAAAAGAAGGAAATTCCGAAGGAAAGAAAATGTAATAGTTCAGCTTGAGGAGGCAGACAATTGAAGATGCCCACAAGGCCAAGGGGATCAAGAGTCAGCTGTTCTAGAGGAAGGCTGGGTTGTGAGTATTGGTTTAGGATTTATCAGCATAGAGAGGTTAACTGAGGTCATGGGAGTGGATGAGATCAACTGGAAGTGTCTATGAAGTAAGAAGAAAACAGAGCCTAGGCTCCAAACTAGGGAGTCACCGGAACAGTCCAGGTTAATTGTCCTCATGCCTGAATCAGGATTTCAGAGTACCACAGGAGAAAATCACAGACCTGGGCTGGTTGTTTCTACAAGGTATTCCACCACTTCCACCATGTCCTGAAATCACTATTTCCCCAGACAGTTCACTCTCCTGTTCTCACTGGGATCTTTCTCAGAGCTTTCTCCCTGTCCTTGCTCTGCCATCCTGCCACTTACCTAGGCATTTTCAGCAGAGCTCCTAACTGACATCACCCATGTAACAGAAGCCACTGAAGAGGAAACCCTCTAATCTTCTAACACCAAACTTACAGAGGGTCTTCCCTACAGGCTCACCCTCCCCTTTTTCTATGCACATGTCCTTCCCTCCACCTGGGCTCACAATCCTGAGACTAGCTCACTTTTCCTGATCTCTTAACTCAAGATTACCCCTGCTCTTCCTGGTATTTTCTACTTCTCTGGCTACTAATTCCTTCCCTAACACATTTAAATAAACTTCTGTCTCGCACTAAAAACAAACAAACTCAAATCTCCCTTATTCTCTTTTATTTCTGTCTTCCCTTTTACAGTCACACTTTTTGACAGAAGATCACCATTGACATTCTTACTGCTAAAATCAGGAGCAATTTCTCATCCATATTTTACTTGACCTTTTACTTCCATTTGACACTTGTGTTGTGATCCGTGTATGGGCTGGAAAAGAATTTCCAGACATGAGACAGAATGAGAGGGAAATAAAGTTTATTAGAGTGGCAGACGCTGTTAGAACAGCTGGCCGGCTCAAGGGAGAAACAACGTTGAACAGGGGTCTTTAGTCCACTTTTATACCCAGGGTATAAGGAGTGGGATAGGGGTCTTGCAGGTCATTTGCTGACTGGATGAGGCACTTATTACTGGGTAAGGCAAATACCTTCTCCCTATGTGGGGTAGGAGGCGAGACAGGTTATACTGCTCAGGAGGACCTGAAATCTGTTAATAGTTACAACATGGGGGAGGGAAGGACGATAAGGGTCTGGTTTTTCTGTTCCTGCATTCCAAGACCCTCCTTGGTTTTATCTGCTCTTTCATCCTTGGGTCACCACAACTTGTTCCTTTGTGCCCCGTTTCATGAAATACTTTCACCTTGAGGCAGGAGGTAGATGAGCACACCCCACCCCCACCCTACCGCGCACACCCAGGGTAAAGCAACTGAAGATTTATTGCCTCTGGATCAAAACTCCAAGACCAGAATGCCTGACCACACATGTGCAGAAAGGCTCCTTGGAGGCCAAAGGGGAATCGTGTAAAGGGATGTTCTGCCCTTTTCGGTAAAATCCATCCTGGCTAAGAGAGGCCTGTGCACACATGGAAGGATCCTGGGATATACCAAATAGGGACTGTGAACCAGACAAGTCAAAACGATTGGCCAAAGGAAACCTGCAAGAAATGCCCCATAGAAGTGAGTCAAACTGCCGTGAGGAGGAGATTCAGCGACCCTGTCTCCCTAAGTCTAGCTGTGTGTCTGTCCACAAGTACTGTATTTTTTCCTCCTCTTAATAAATAGTTTACTTGTTTCACTCCTTTCCATCTTTGTGGGAATTCTTTTCTGGAAAGCCAAACGGCCAGGGTCCATGTCCTTGACCACTGGTCTAGTGGCTAGGATCTGGTACTTTCACAGCCGCAACCCGGCCTCAGTCTCTGGTTGGGAACCCAAGCCTGGCTCCAAGCTGTTGCAGGTCGAGGCCACCTGAGATCAGCCTGGATGATAATGTCATAATGTCCATAATGTCAACAGCCTTCTGGTTTCTCTCCTATCTCTCTGCCCTCTTAATTCCCTTTCTGAGACTCCTCTTTCTCTTTGGTTACAGCAATGCCTCAGACAAACTGATTTTGAGTAAATGAGAAGCTTTCAAAAAATTCAACTGAAGGAGTCATTTTGTTTGAGACATTTCATAAGAAAAAAAGGAATGATTCACCAACCATGTTTAGAATGGATACAACAAGAAAAAAAAAAAAAGAACATCTGGTTAAAGATTATTAGGCTAGTCAATCAGCTGGATGGGTAACCCTAGCTTCCCAGAAGGAGTTCTCAGTCTTATTAAAGTCTGTCAGAAAACTGTTCACGCACTTTATCAGGAATGCTAATTGCTTCCCAGAAGGGGTTGTAAATTACATCACACAAAAAATTTCTGTCCCACACTAGCTTTGAGCTAATTTGCTTTCTCACTTTCAGTCTCCTAAATGTTGGTTTTCCTTAGGGTTCTCTCCTAAGTCCTATTCTCTTTTCATTCTATATGTATCTCTTAGTGTTCTCACCTCTTCTCATGACCACCTTCAACAACTTTTCTGAAGACCCTAGGTACTGGACTCCCCACAGGTGACTCAAACTTGGTGTACCCAAAAATGAACTCATTTTCCCTCCCACTTCGTGACTCTTCCACTGTCCCAGATCTCAATTAGTGGTACCACTGTCCACAGCTGCCCAAACTGGGAGTCAGAACATCACCCTCCGCTCTTGCTTTTCCTTGACATCTCCTCCACCATCAGCACCACTAATCCAATCTATCACCAGACCACATCTACGTCAGGTTTCTCTCTCCGTCCCTAAAGCCACTACGGTCATCTCAGTGACTTAAACCACCACCTAATGTCTCCAGGCCTGTCCTCTCTAATTCATTCTCTATTCAATAATCAGTGTGATCTTTTAAAGCAAAAACATGATCACAGCATTCTCATTAACACCATTAATTGCCATTTTTTCTTTGTTTACTCTCAAGGATAGAATGTGTCAACATAACTACTTACTTTTGCTAGTTCTCCTTCCAAACCCTCCCCCTGCTTCCATGGCTTGTCACATCTCTTCAGTAGTATGCATTCAGAACCTTAGAAAATCTTAGCCCTAAACTTGGAACATTCTTCCCTATCTACACCACTTCTTCTGGCTCTAATTCACTCAAGTTCTACCAAAAAGACTTATCTTACCTCCCTAACTCCCACCTTTTTCTAAGGTTCCATGACACTCGGTATTATTACTATATTATTGCTTCTCTCACTATTTTATCATTTTTTGTACCCCTCACTAGACTATCTGTGATTCAATGACTTTGTCAATTATTCTCTCCATTACGTTTCTAGTACTGGGCCTAACAGCTGGTAGGCAGTTAATAAATGTTTTTAATGCAATGGATGAATGATCAATATATTCATATAATTAAATAGCCTCCAAAGCACCATTTAAAAAAACAGATAATGTTCATTCTTATTTTCTAACACTGAACATATTAAATATGTTTCAGAGAAGACAAAATTAAAATTGAAATCACCAAAAAGCTATTACTCAAAGATAATTACCACTAAAATTTTGATGTATATTTTTACTGCCTTTTGTATATTTGTGTGTATCTTAGTAGACATACATATTTTAGACAAATGGGGTCATGCTGTATTTCTATTTTCTGACAATATTTTACTTAGTTTATCCATATAGTTGGAGGTTTATGTTATTTCTGTGTTTTTACTAATAGAAAGAGTACTTTAGTGAATATCCTTATATCCTTATAGTTCTATAATCCATGATTAGGAAAATGAAGTTTTATTGACAGTATAATATTCACCATATACATGAAATTTGAACAATTCCTGATTCTTTAATGTTGCACATTTATGTTTTCCTAAATCCATACTTTTACAAATAAGGCAGTAAATATTTCTATGCATAAATTTTTGTTTATCTACTCTACCATTCTTGGGATAGATTTTAAAGAAGTAAATTACTAGATCAAAAGTTTTAAGGCTTCAGATTCATTGTGCCAAATTGCTTTCAATGAAACAGGTTATAATTTAGATTCACCATTGTCAGTGATTGGGGACTTGCTGCTGCTGCTGCTAAGTCGCTTCAGTCGTGTCCAACTCTGTGCAACCCCATAGATGGCAGCCCAACAGGCTCCTCCATCCCTGGGATTCTCCAGGCAAGAATACGGGAGTAGGTTGCCATTTCCTTCTCCAATGCTTGAAAGTGAAAAGTGAAAGTGAAGTTGCTCAGTCATGTCAACTCTTAGCGACCCCATGGACTGTAGCCTACCAGGCTCTTCCATCCACAGGATTTTCAAGGCAAGAGTCCTGGAGTGGGTTGCCATTTCCTTCTCCAGGGGACTTGCTGAGTATTTGCCAATTATTCAGCCCTCTGTGGAGAGCGAGGAGTATACTCTCAAAGAGACATGTATCTGGAAAGCTCCATGGGCTTCCCCGGTGGTTCAGCAGTAAAAGAATCCTCCTGAAGTGCAGGAGACATGGGTTCAATCCGAGTCAGGAAGATCCTCTGGAGGAGGAAATGGCAACCCACTCCAGTATACTTGCCAGGAAAATCCCATGGACAGAGGAGCCTGGTGGGCTTCATTCCATAGGGCCGAAAAGAGTTGGACACAACTGAGTACACACACATAATAGCTATAGAAGCAATAAAGGTAACCTGACACATATATAAATACCACAACAACTTGAAGATAGGTAATTCTATACAATGCTGAAATAGGTTAAGCGGGTTTCATAAATTAAGTAGAATAATTACGAACAAAAGACGTAGAAAGAAAGAAATGGAGATTGTGGGCAAGGTGCCAGGAGAATCTGTACAGGGAGCAGGAAAGAGGGAGAGAAATAGTTATTGAATGTTTTCTGTGCATGTGGCAGGCACTGCACTAAGTATGTCACACCTAATATCTCATTTTTCTTCTCACAACAACCTGAGAAATAGGAATTATTATTTTCATCCAGATCCAGATCTAAGTGATGTGAGAAACTGACATTCAGGGGGATTAACTAATTTGCCAAAGATCATAAAGCTTCTGAGAGGTGGCACTAAGAATTGAACCCAAGCAGTCTGCCTCCAGAGTTCACGCTTTTACATATATGACTCAACTAACTCATTACAAATTCAGAATTAAGTACCGAGTCAGAAATTGTACTGTGATTTAGTATCAGGGACTTGAGTTAGTTGGCGCTCACTAGATTGAGAAAGAAAATGAGGGCAAAAAGGATTCCACATGCTAAGACTTATTTCAGACAGTAGAGATGTAAAAAGTTATTTTAAGATATGCAGCACAGACTTAAATGTAAAATTATAAAACTTTGAGAAAAAAATATACGAAAAATCTTTGGGATCTAGGGCTAGACAATGAGTTCTTACACTTGACACCAACAGCAGAATCCACATAAGAAAAAACTGGTAGATATGGGTCTCTCAAAATTAAAATTTTTCTCTCCAAAGTTCCTGTTAAGAGAATGAAATATCAAGCTATAGGCTGAGGAAAATATTTGCAAACCACATATTCAACAATGAACTAGTATCTAGAATATAAGGAGAACCCTCAAAACTCAACAATTTGAAAAAAATCAAGCAATTCAATTAGGAAATGGACTAAAACCATGAACACATTTCCCAAAGAGGATATACAGATGGCAAGTAAACATTTGAAAAAATGCTCAATATAATTAGCCATCAGGAAAATAATGCAGATTTAAACCACAATGAGGTATCACTATACTACTATCAAAATGGCTAAAATTAAAAAAAAAAATAGTGGCAACACCAAATGCTGGCAAGGATGTGGAGAAACTAAATTGCTCATACATTGCTTGTGGGAATGTAAAATGGTCCAGCCACTCCTGAAAACTGTTTGGCAATTTCTTTTAAGACTAAACATGCCACTACCACAAGGCCCAGCAATTGCACTCTTGGGCATTTAGCCTAGAGAAATGAAAACTTATGTTCACATGAAAGCCTGTACACAAATGTTCATAGCAGCTTTACTCATAGTAGCCAAGAACTGGAAACAACCCAGATGTCTTTCAATGAGTGAATAGTAAACAAACTGCAGTACATCCATACCATGAAATATTACTCAGCAGTTAAAAAAAGAAAAAACTATTGATACATACACGAATCTTCAAGAATTTATACTGAGTTTAAAAAGCCAGTACAAAAAAGTTATTCACTGTATGATTCAATTCACATATCATTCTTGAAATGACAAAATATAAGAATAGAGAACAGATTAGTGATTACCAAGTGATAATGAGGGGGTCAGGGAAGGAGGGAAGCCTATATGACTGTAAAAGGGCAACATGAGGGATCCTTGTGGCAATGAAAACGTTATATAACTTCACTGTATCAATGCCAATCATATTGTATGTGAATGTCTCCTACAGTAATATTGTACCATAGTATTTATAAAATGTTACTATTGTGGGATACTGGGTAAATGGTACATAGGATGTCCCAGCAGTATTTTTTATAACCGTATGTGAATCTACAGTTATCTCAAAATGGAAAGTATAATTTAAAAAAGAATAGGCAATCGGAAAAGAATTTAAACACTAACATATTCCTAGAAAGTAGCCTAAAAGGTAGAGAAATCTCCCAGTGTCATTCAACAGAGCCGCGGGGCTCTGAAAAAATTCATGTGGCCTAAGGTGATGCAGATGTATAAGTTCCTGTGATTTCTGGTCTGCTGCAGGAAGGCTCACCTTTTCAGTACCAGTACAAACAAAAGGCTAAGCAGGGGTGCAGGGGTAGCAAGCAAAAAGGAGCACTGAAAATTTTAAAAAAGGAAAGAAGGAGTGGTTCTTTCTAGAGCCCTTTATAAATATTCTGTCACCTGGCTTTCTGTTTTCCATCTAAATGGCCAAGAAGAATTAATGACTATGCCCTTTCTACAGTAGAGACTCACCAGGACCCTGAGGGCAGGGGAAGAATTTGAGTCTTGCCTCACATCAGCCAGATCTTACCTAATCTCTCACACATATTTCTCCACTCCAGCCCAGAGGCTTCGCCCTCAATGTCCTTCCCACCCTACCAGAGGCCTGTTCCCCAGCAGCTCCACTGCCCAGAACAGAGCATCCATGCAGACATCTAATATATCACTGACTGAGTACTAATCATGGGTCGGGCCCACTAGGTCACTCTGTAACATTCATCTTAGTTTTAAAAACATGAGAGGGACATTGTTGGCAAAGATCCAGGAGGAATGAATTCTATGTTCTAGAAACAGAGAAACTGAACTATTTCAATTTGAAAGTAAGAGCTGGCAGGAAACCAATAGAAGCAAAGTCCTCTGGGGAGGAAAAGAGGGGAAGCAAGCTGGTGAGTTAACTTGTAGGTCTGTAAGGTGGGCAGATTTCTTTAAAAAGCAAACAAAGCAGTTTTAGACTTGAGAGACTTAATTGGCATCCAAGGCCAAGAATATGAGTAATGTTACATAAAAACCTTGCTCAAGTGAGAAATCTGCAATCGAAGCATTCTGACTCTAATAGCTAAAGTTTAAGGGAGAGGAATATAGAAAAAGATGTTTATTTTTCCAGTCATATATCATAACATAGGGGCTTCCCCATTGGCTCAGTGATAAAGAATCCGCCTGCAATGCAAGAGATTAGGGTTTGATCCCTCGGTTGGGAAGATCCCCTGGAGAAGGAAATGGCAACCCACTCTAGTATTCTTGCCTGAAAAAATTCCATAGACAGAGGAGCCTGGCAGGCTAATGTCCCTGGGGCTGCAAAGAGTCAGACACGACTGAGCAACTAAACTACAACAATTATATACCATTCATGGTATAAAGATTTAAATCTTATCTTTTTTTCCATCATCATGGCAAGCAAAATTTGATGCTTTTCAGAATTTCAATGTCTAAGAAAATAGTTAAGCTGGTTTTGTAGGTTACAGACAGTGCTAGGATACTAGGATGCATTTGTTCTTCCCTCCATTAAAGGAGAAACTTCATGTATGGATAAGGTAAAATTAGAGAGTTAATAATGGCTCAGGGACCTCCCTGGTGGTCCAGTGGCTACCAGTCCATGCTCCCAGTGCAGGGGACCTGGTTTCAATCCCTAGTCAGGGAACTAGGTCCCGTATGCCACACTAAGAAGTTTCACATGCCTCAACCAAAAAAGATCCCATGTGCAGAGACTGAATATCCGTCGTGGCGCAGCTAAAACTGGCACAGCCAAATAAATATGTATATATATATTTTTTTCATGGCTTAACAGAAATTCCAGATCACTTCAGTAATGACAGACAGGAATAGAATTAATAGAAAATTAAAAATCTATTTTTTATGGCTCTTTTCAGTTTATTGCATGAAGGAGTTACACTAGTCCAAGTTAAAAGCAGACCCCAAATGGTTATACTATACAAGCTGTGAGGTTTTTAAACTTGTAACAAAGGACAGAAGGGAAATTCTACTCATTGCAAGGAAATCCTCACTTAAGCTTCAGTGAGCCAAAAGCACTTAAAATCCATAAACCTTCAGCTGGTTGTCCTTAGTTAGTCCAATCTCTATCAGGAACTGGCATATGTTGTTGCGCTGGTCACCCTGTAGCTGAATTACTTCTCCATATTCTGGATGCTCGATTACAGTACCACTGCAGGCAAATTTCTTCTTAAATGCCTTCACTAGTTTTTTTTTTTTTTTTTTTTTATTGTAATCATCAGCGATCCCTTGGATAGTAGTAAGGGTCTTCCTGCCATTTCTCTGTTAAATTCTTAGATGGATATAATCCTCATTGCAAACAGGATGCACATCATCACCCTTACTTGCATCAGCAAAGGCTTCGAATGAGTGGAGTTTCTGGATAGCAGACCTATGCTACGATTCCTTTTCCTTGGTAGAAACGGCCTGCAGAAGGCAGCGGTGGGAGAAGGTAGGTGGACGAGGGGGCAGAGCGTGGGGAAGCCAGGGGGCTCAACGGGGAGGCTGCTGAGTCCTTGGTGGTGGCTCAGTGACTGGGCAAATCTATTTGTTTTAACCCTTTCCCTTTCTTATACCCTCCTCTGTCCACCTAAAATATTATCAATGAAATGAAAGAAACGCTCACAGGAAGAAAAACAACAAAGCAAAAGCCTGGGGAAACTATATCTATGTTATATTCTTTCAAATTATAACAGTCATTATAAATATCATTGGATAGACAGATTTATGTAAAAATGCTCATTTCTG
Organism: Antilocapra americana; assembly: GCA_007570785.1. Taxonomy (NCBI): domain Eukaryota; kingdom Metazoa; phylum Chordata; class Mammalia; order Artiodactyla; family Antilocapridae; genus Antilocapra; species Antilocapra americana. Next base: position 5,595,255 of record ML663008.1, on the reverse strand, counting down.
GGTTATTAATTTTATTATAGCAAAGAAGGGAAACAATGTAATGTCCAAAAATAGGAAAATATTTAAGTATTTTATGGTATGTTGATATGGTGGAATGTTTTACAGCCATTAAAAGAAGTCATAATTTCAGATAGCAAAAATTAAAGAGTGAAATACCTACCAATCGTGGGAATAAGGAGGAAAAGGGACTCTCATACAATGCCAGTAGAAAAGTGAATTGTTACAGCCTTTTAGGAAAGTAACCTGGCAACATCTATTAAAATTAAAAAATACACTGTCCAGACAAAGACCTTGATGTAGGTAAAGAGTATTTGGAAACACAAAAGCAAAAGCAGGTAAGGACTATGCCAAGGAATCCTCTTATACAAACATGGGATGCTTTTCATGGAAGTAATCCCAACTGGAAAAGCCTACTTCCAACTCCCTGACCACTCATAAAGTCTCTGGGGTCTACCCTGTGGGATCCTCAAGCCTTGCATTTCCCTTTAATCCCAGACCTCTGGGTAATACTATCTCTCACTTGGCAACCACTCAGCCATGTTCAGGGACCACCCATATTGTACAGCCACCTAGATGCTTCCCTTTTTTGCTCGCTTCCTCCAACCCACAACATATTAACTGCCAAGTTTGGTTAACTTTAAGTTATTTTCTTGGGCTCCAAAATCACTGCAAACAGTGACTGCAGCCATAAAATTTAAAGATGCTTGCTCCTTGGAAGAAAAACTGTGACAAACCTAGATGGCATACTAAAAAGCAGAGACATTACTTTGCTGACAAAGGTCTGTATAGTCAAAGCTATGGTTTTTCCAGTAGTCAAGTATGGATGTGAGAGTTGGACCGTAAAGAAGGCTGAGCATCAAAGAATTAATGATTTTGAGCTGTGGTGCTACAGAAGGGCTCCTGAGAGTCCTTTGGATAGCAAGGAGATCCAACCAGTCAATCCTAAAGGAAATGAACCCTGAATATTCATTGGAAGGACTGATGCTGAAGCTCCAATCCTAGCCACCTGATGAAAAGAGCCGACTCATTGGAAAAGACCCTGATGTTGGTAAAGACTGCAGGCAGGAAGAAAAGGGGGCAACAGAGGATGAGATGATTGGTTGACATCATGAATTCAATGGACATGAGTTTGAGCAAACTCCAGGAGATAGTGAAGGACACGGAAGCCTGGCGTACTGCAGTCCATGGAGTCGCAGAGTTGGACATGACTGAGCGACTGAACAACAACTGCTTAACTTTGAAATTTGCAATATGTCTCCTACTTGTTCCTTCCTCCTCTTCCCATACCATCTCTCCTGACTCAAGATAGTATTTCCTATCACTTGAATTATCCAGTGGTAAAACTGGTGTCCCTTCCTCCTTAGCCCTCCCGGCCCCAGTTTATTTAGCACACTGTGACCAAAGCAATCCTCCACAAAACTCTGACCATGATACTCTCCTGCACACAGGACTCAGTGGCTCCTCTGTGGGTAGAGGGCAAACCTCAGCATCCTCAGCACAGCACTCCACCTCCTCAAGCACCTGGCTCGAAACAGCACCTGAACTTGTAGCCCCAGTACCTTTGTGTGTTGAATGGTATACTCAGTTGAATAGTATCCTCTCAAATTCATGTTCACCTGGACCTGTGCAGATGTAATTAGTTTAAATGAGGTCTTGCTGGAGAGTGGAGGCTCTAAATCAAATGACTGGTGTCCTAATGTGAAGGACATATGAAGACACAAAGAGACAAACAGAAGGAAGATGGCCTCATGAAGATGGGGGCAGAAATGAGAGTGACACAGCTATGAGCCAGGGAATGCCACGGCTTGCCAGCAACCACCCGAAGCTAGAAAGTGTCAAGGAAGTAATCTTTTCCAGACTCTCCAGCAGGAGCATGTCACTGCTGACACCTTGGTTGTGGACTTGTACCTTCCAGAACTGTGAGAGAATAAACTGTTGTTTTAAGCCACCAGGTTTTGATAATTCATTACAGCAGCAATAGAAAACTAATACAGTTCATTAGGAGAATTGTCAAAAAACAAAAACAAAGACAACAGCAACAACAACAACAAAAAACAACATCCATAAAACTCAATTTAGCTTAAGGGAAAAGAAATTTATCACAAAGGTATTACTATATCTCAAGGATCCCAAGAACAGAAATGCAGTTGAACCTCAGAAATGTCCAAAATCAGACACAACGGTCACCAGGATTCTAGGTCTGTGATGTTTTCCCCTCTGTATCTGCTCCATTTCTTTTTCTTACTCTTCATTTCTCTTTTCCTCTTTTCTTTCTCTTCTCAAGGTCATAGTCATAAAGAGCTTCAAAAGTTAACTTCTGTTAACCAAGAGAAAGTGACTACTTTTTTTCTTAGTTTCAGGTCAAAATTCCAAGGAAGAACTGATCAGTCCATTGAGTAAGAATTCCACCAACATTCACCAACTAATATTATATGGTCAGAAGACGATTCTTATAGAAACCATGTGATCACATGGTACCAAGAAGATGATTTTTATAGGAATACAACTAGGAAGGAGAAGGAAAATGGAGCCATTTGTGTCCTTTGATATTCATGCTTCTCTTTTTCTGGAAGTCATTTTTTCTTCTTTATCTCTGCTTGCTGAAACTGCACACACCTTTCAAACTCTGGCTTAAATGTCACCTCTTCCACAAAATATGTTAATCTCGGCCCCTAGACCAGGAACTCTCAAAAGCAGGGTAGGAAGTGGGGAGGTGCACCCTGCACTGCTGAAGAGCAGAGGAGGGCAGGGGGTGGGGCGGGGCTGGGAAGGGGAAGAGGAGGCAGGAGAAGCTGGGATTGAGAGGTTGTGGTGACTCCTTAGTCAGCAGTAGTGGATCCTAAAACTGTGGGAAGGCCAACAGGGCCAGGCACTGGACAGGTGCCACTCTTAAGAGCAGCCCATCCTCTCAGAAAGCAGCCCCTACTCTGGCACTTGGCACTTCCAAGGCTCTTCTCAGGCATCCAGATGCCATCTCAGGCAAAGAGCATGAACTGGGAGTTGGTTGACCTTTGATGGAAGACACAAAAATACAGCTAATGGAAAATTTAAGAGCACTCCTGCCCACAACCCAGCTGGGTAGGCGGTTCAGGCATAAGATCAGTTACAGTCAATTTAAAACTTCAGTATTATAACCAAAAGCTAAATGTGAGTCTGTGCTATAACCCATACTAATCAATGTTTGGCTATATTTTTGTTTTATAAGTCATATTATAACAATGTGGTGAACTTGTAGCTTTTATGTCTAGGACTTCCTGATGTTCTTTTTTTTTTTTTAACTGTACTCATTGCTTAATACAGCCACAATTAGTCCTGCAGGTCAGTTAGAAGTCCCTTGGACAATCAAAGAGCAAGTTAATAAAGACCAGTATGCCATGTGCTCAGCTTTTTTGGAGAAAGAATCATGCTGTGACTTGGAATTAAGGCTAGTGTGGCTCAGCTGTCTCATGGACCATTGCCTGCCAGGCCCCTCCATCCTTGGGATTTCCAGCAAGAGTACTGGAGTGGTTTGCCATTTCCTTCTCCAAGGGGATCTTCCTGATCGAGGAGTCGAACCCGGGTCTCCCGAATTGCAGGCAGACTCTTTACCATCTGAGCCATAATTATCATATGTGAAATCAATCGCCAGCCCAGGGTTGATGCTCGGGGCTGGTGCACCAAGATGTCCCAGGGGGAGGGAATCGGGAGGGAGGAGGGAGGGGGGTTCTGGATGGGGAGCATATGTAAACCCATGGCGGTTTCATGTTATTGTATGGCAAAACCAACACAATAAAGTAAAGAAAATTTTTTAAAAAATTTAAAAAAAAGGCTAGTGTGGCATTTATTACATGCATGGAGGACGTGAGATCAAGGAGGCGGGAGGGGGAACAGAACACCGGCAGATGCCTGGCTCCTTGTCCCCTTCCCTCACCCTCAGGCCCAGGCAGAGAAGAGTTCTTATCTGTGGACCAGCTCAGTCATCAGGCCCATGCTTCTCCAGGCAGGGTTGACCCATCAGTCAAAATCTCTCTTCTCCTGCTTCCCGACTTGCCATCCAAGTGAATCTATTTACTCAAGGCTAACTTTAGTGATTCAAAGAAAAGTATTTGAAAGTTACTTTGGCTTTGAAAAAGTAATGCTTGCCTTTACAAAATCAAAATCCAAGGGAGATATTTATGTTAGCTTATATATAGATTTATAAACTTTTATAGATATAGTTAAATTTAAACAATCCTTTCTATGGGGACTTTTGTTTAATGGTTGGTCACATTTAATCTATTTTTAAAATTTATAACTTTATAAATATTAATATATATATAAAGTTCTTCTGTTGAATGACCAAAAAAATCCAACTGAAACCAAAAAACACTTTCCAAGTACTTAAGTAATTCACATATATCTAATAAATTAATCTTATAAATATGTTAATTTTAAGTTCTTTTAAATGTCTAATGTTGCATTTACATTTGAAACATTTCCACTTAAAATCACAAATGCAAATCAATTAGTTACACCTTTTAAATAAGCATTACACATATAATGTGTTATTCTATTAGGTCTTCTAAACATTATAAAAACTTAAAATACTAAATATACAGAATCCTTTACACAAAAATACTAATACCATGTGTTTCATTTTTAGTACATTTCTATATTTAATTGTCAGCTTTCCCAATGTTTTAAAAAATGCTTATTGCTTAAAAAATGTTTATCTTCTCAAATTCTTTTGACGATATTCTAAAGCTGGCTGAATTGCATATAAGGTCTGGAGCCATAAATATCTAGGGGAATTTTTCTCATATAGTACCACAAAGAAGAGTCCCTTTATACTCTTAATATATCATAAACTACAAAACCTGAAAAAGGACTTGACACCAGTCTCCAAAATGGCCTCCAATGATGCTATCCTCCTGTTAGTCACTCCCCTGTGTAGACACTTCTACTCTGAATGAGCCTGACCTGTAATCAATAGGATATTGTGGAAATGCTGGAGAATGACTTCTGAAGCTAGGTCATAAAGACATTGCCTCTTCTACCTTGCACACCGTTGGACTGTTTATTGTAGAGGAAGCCAGCTACTCATGCAGCCCAGGGAGAAGTCTATGTGGTGAAGAGCTGAGTCCTCCTACCAACAGCTCGAATTAAATTGCCATGTTTATGAATCTGGGAAACAGCTACTCTAGCCCCAGTGAAGCCTTCACATCACTGTCATCCTGCCCAACATATTTCCCACGACATTAGAAGATATCCAGACTCAAAACTGAGTAGTCTCACCCTACTGTGCGGTCCTGGTGTGGAACCTGGTCTCAGCCTCAGCCTCGCTGGACCAAGGAATCCTCAAAGTGAGAGAGCTTTGAACCATCATGAACATGTGTAAGCAAGATTCCAGCATCCAGCACACTGAAGAAATGTACTTACTGAGGGAGTGGGTAGAGGGTAGTGGGGGTAAAATACCACTTGCTACTCATAAAACTAAATCAGAAGAACATACCAAGGAAGAAAAGCCAGATACTGAGGAGGCAGAGGAAAACATAAAGACAGAGAAACTTTCAAGTGAAGGAAAGTAGTAGTCGCTCTGCGGTATCCAACGACAGCCTGCCAGGCTCCTCTGTCCATGCGATTGTCCAGGAGTGGGTAGCCATTCCCTTCTCCGGGGGATCTTTCCAACCCAAGGACTGAACCTACATCTCCTTCATTGCAGGCAGATTCTTTATGGTCTGAGCCACCAAAGAAGTGCATATCAAGTGAAGTAAGTAACACCCTCTTCTAATAACATAAGAGAAGCCTCTATACATGGACATCACCAGATGGTCAATACAGAAATCAGATTGATTATATTCTTCATAGCCAAAGATGGAGAAGCTCTATACAGTCAGTAAAAACAAGACCAGCAGCTGACTGTGGCTCAGATCATGAACTCCTTATTGCCAAACTCAGACTTAAATTGAAGAAAATAGAGAAAACTACTAGACCATTCAGGTATGATCTAAACCAAATTCCTGACAATTATACAGTAGAAGTGACAAATAGATTCAAGGAATTAGATCTAATAGAGTGCCTGAAGAACTGTGGATGGAGATTCATTACATTGTACAGGAGGTGGTAATCAAGGCCATCCTCAAGAAAATAAAAGGCAAAATGGTTGTCTGAGGAAGCCTTACAAATAGCTGAGAAAAGAAGAGAAGCTAAAGACAAAGGAGAAAAGGGAAAAATATACCCATTTGAATGCAGAGTTCCAAAGAGTAACAAGTAGAGATAAGGAAGCCTTCCTCAGTGATCAATGCAAAGAAACAGAAGAAAACAATAGAATGGGAAAGACTAGAGATCTCTTCAAGAAAATTAGAGATACAAGGGAATATTTCACGCAAAAATGGCACAATAAAGGACATAACTGGTATGGACCTAACAGAAGCAGAAGAGATTAAGAAGAGGTGGCAAGAATACACAGAAGAACTATACAAAAAAGATCTTCATGACCCAGATAACCACAATGGTGTGATCACTCACCTAGAACCAGACATCCTGGAATGTGAAGTCATGTGGGCCTTCGGAAGCATCACTATGAACAAAGTTATGGAGGTGATAGAATTCCAGTTGAGTTATTTCAAATCCTAAAAGATGATGCTGTGAAAGTGCTGCACTTAATATGCCAGCAATTTGGAAAACTCAGCAGGGGCCACAGGACTGGAAAAGGTCAGTTTTCATTCCAGTCCCAAATAAGGGCAACGCTAAAGAATGTTCTGTCTACCACATAATTGTACTCAACTCACACGCTAGCAAAGTAATGCTCAAAATTCTCCAAGCCAGACTTCAACAGTATGTGAACCGTGAACTTTCAGATGTTCAAGCTGGATTTAGAAAAGGCAGAGGAACCAGAGATCAAATAGCCAAGATCTGCTAGATCATCAAAAAATCAAGAGAATTTCAGAGAAACATCAACTTCTGCTTCATTGATTACACCAAAGCCTTTGACTGTGTAAATCACAACGAAGTGGAAAATTCTTCAAGAGATGGGAATGCCAGACTACCTTACTTGCCTCATGAGAAATCTGCATACAGGTCAAGAAACAAAAGTTAGAACCAGACATGGAACAACCGACTGGTTCCAAATTGGGAAAAGAGTACAAAGCTGTATATTGTCACCCTGCTTATTTAACTTATATGCAGAGTATATCATGAGAAATGCCAGACTGGATGAAGCAGAAGCTGGAATCAAGATTGCTGGGAGAAATATCAGTAACTTCAAATACGCAGGTGACTCTACCCTTACGGCAGAAAGTGAAGAGGAACTGAAGAGCCTCGTGATGAAAGTGAAAGAGAAGAGTGAAAATGCTGGCTTAAAACTTAACATCCAAAAACCTAAGATCATGGCATCCGGTCCCATCACTTCATGGTAAATTGATGGGGAAACAATGGAAACAGTGACAGACTTTATTTTGGGCTCCAAAATTACTGCAGATGGTGACTACAGCCATGAAATTAAAAGATGCTTGCTCCTTGGAAGAAAAGCTATGACAAACCTAGACAGCATATTGAAAAGCAGAGACATTACTTTGCCAACAAAGGTCCATCTAGTCAAGCTATGGTTTTTCCAGTAGTCACGTATGGATGTGAGAGTTGGACTATAAAGAAAGCTAAGCACCGAAGAATTGATGCTTTTGAACGGTGGTGTTAGAGAAGACTCTTGAGAGTCTCTTGGACTGCAAGGAGATCAAAAGGAGATCAGTCCTGAATATTCATTGGAAGGACTGATGCCAAAGCTGAAACTCCACTACTCTGGCCACCTGATGCAAAGAACTGACTCATTGGAAAAGACCCTGATGCTGGGAAAGATTGAGGGCAGGAAGAATAGGGGATGACAGAGAAGGAGATTGTTGGATGGTATCAATGACTCGATGGACATGAGTTTGAGCAGGCTCCAGGAGTTGGTGATGGATAGGGAAGCCTGGTGTGCTGCAGTTCATGGGGTTGTAAAGAGTTGGACACACTAAGCAACTGAACTAAAGTGTAAAAATGTGAAGTGTGATTGAATCAAACACTGATGCCTGCCAAGGAATGGGAGATGAAAATGTTGAGATAACAGGGGATGATGGATCAGGCAAATGATAAAAATGTGGCTGCCACTGAGGCCCTAACTGATGGTGAGCTACAGAAAACCATTGACTTGTTCACAGATGCCATCAGGCTGAATCTTTTCTGTATGCCAAGAGAGCCAGAGTCTTCATCAAACCACAGAAGTCCAATGCTACCATCTGAAACTGTGACAGAAATACTGAAATAAATCCTGATTCAGCTCAGCCTTGCAAGTGGGCAGGTGAAGCACATGTACCTCTGGGCCACTGGGTAGAAGCAGTCCATGGTCCTCCCCTTGCCAGTAAACCAGATTACCATGAAGATGTTAGTGTAATGCTGAAAGAAGTTCAACCAAGGGCCCAGAAAACTGCTGAACAACAGAGAAAGTCTGAGTGAAACCATGAAGACCAAAGGCTCAAAGGAAAAACCGAAAAGGTTAAGAAGGCTTGGGAGGAACAGAAAAGACCCCAGGAGGAGGGAGAAATCAGAAGACAATCAGTAACTCAATAGAGCTATTTTTCAGGTGGCTTTCCCTGGGCAACACCCGGTAATTTGCCTGGAAGAATGCCTGGAATGGGATGGGGTATGCCGGGGATGGCAGGAATGCTTGAGCTCAATGAAATTACTAGTGATTCAGAGGTTCTTACAGACATGCAGGTTTCAGAAGTTATGAAGGCCTTCTAGGATGTGATCCAGAACTTCAATATGTTGAAATATCAGAGAGGCCCAAAAGTTGTGAGTCTTATCTGTAAATTGAAAGCCAAATTTAGAGGGCAAGCCTAAGGCCCTTCTGACAAATAAGGCCCATGCTGAAGGAAAAGTAACTGAGATCACCTAATGGATGTCGCAATAATACAATCCAGTGTACTTCTGACCTGCTGATGAAGGAAAAGCTATAGTGTTCTGAACACAGTCTCTCTCCCTCTGTCCCAAATGAAGCTGAAACAATTTTCAGTGGTTTGCCATTAAAACCATCATTCAGATAATATTTTCCTACTTGGAATTAAATATTTTAAACGTTTTTAAAACCTGAAAAATATTAAAACAACAACAACTATTAAGCAGCCCTTTCTGCTGAAAAACAAAACCCACTAATCTGGTCCCAAATTCCTGATCCATAAACACTGTGTAAGATAATAAACATTTATATTCTTATTAATTTAAATTTGGGGGTAATTTGTTATATAGAAGTAGATAACTTACAAGGAATGGCCATATTAGCCCATATCCCTAAATCCAAATCATATCATTATCTAATTTTCAAGCCTGATTGATTCTCATAAACCTCCAGTCAAGTGATTATACCACTGGCTTGGATTAAAACTATTTATTGTTTCACTTCATCCTGAAGTTTTTTCCCTGTCTTTTCTATGTGTTGGGTCCACAATGATAGAGAAACATTAAAATATATCTAATTCTCCTTCTCATAAGTCTATTACTGACTCTATGACAACGTCAAGGAACTATATTCTGCTGCCACCTACATCACAGCATTCTCCACTTTACCAGATTGAAAGTGCTTTTCTTTTTGACGGCACTACACAGTTTGCCACAAGTGTCGCGGTGGTAAAGATGCAGGTTCAATCCCTGGGTCAGGAAGCTCTCTTGGAGAAGGAAATAGCAACCTGCTCCAGTATTCTTGCTGGAAAATTCCATGGATAGAGGAGCCTGGTGGGCTACACTCCATTGGGTTGCAAAGAATCGGACACGACTGAGCAACTGAGCATAGCACACAATTTGCAGGATCTTAGTTCCCCAAGCAGGGACTGAACACACACCCCTACAGTGGAAGCACAGAGACTCAACCACTGGACCACCAGGGAAGTCCTGAAAGTTTATATTTTAACAATAAGAGATGGAAGCATATTTTCTAGCAGTCCACTACTAAAATATTCACAAAGTCTAATAAACATCTCAGACTTGACATGGTTTAGAAGAGCTTTTGATTTTCTTCCCCCCAAGCCTACTCACCCCAGTCGTCAACAGCTCTATAACTGACATCATCAACCATCCAGATGCTTATACCAAAAACCTAAGAGTCCCTCTTGATTCCGCTCTTCTTCTCACAAAATCAACAATGCGGTTCCCACAGACTCCACCTCCAGAACACACCCTGAACTTGCTGACTTTTCTTCATTGCCATATAGCCTGTTTCCACTCCATCTCCTATCTTTCATCTGCATCTCCTTAGCCAAGACAATGCCACCATCTTTCGCCAGGACACTGCAAAGAGCCTCCTAACTACAACCCTTGTTGCTTTTGTCTATAAACATTCACATGCAGGTCTTTTTGAGACACAGTTTATTCCTCTTGGTAAACATCTCCATGTGAGATTGGTGAACCGTATGGTAAGTGGCTGTTTAATTTTATCAGAAACTACTTAACTAATTTCCATTTTGCACTCCCACCAGTAACATCTGGGAGTCCTAGTTCTTTATTCTCTCCAGCTCCTGGCATTTTTTAAAAGTCACTCTAGGAGGTGTGTAGTAGTCCTTTTTCATTTTTTGAATTGGTATAAAATCCACGTACAATGAAATGCACAGATCCTAAGTGCACGATTCAAAAGGAGTTTTGATAAACATGTATACTCATATAATCAAAATACACATTTCCATTACCCTAATAAATTCTCTACTAAACCTCTTCCCATCGTCCCTAGCCCCTAGAGGCAGCCACTTCTGATTGCTATCACCACAGATTAGTTTTACCTTTCCCTAAACCTCATAAGAGGATTAGTATAGTATATTCTGTTTTGTGTCTGCCCGAGTTTGCTCAGCATAATGGTTTTGAGGTCCATCCATGGTATTGCAGTAGTTCTTTGTTTTTATTGCTGACTGGTATTTTATTGTATGGACACATCACAGTTTATTTATCCATTCACCTTTTGATAGACATTTGGGTTGTTTCCAGCGACTCCATTCCTAGGTATTTACCCAGGAGAAATGAAAGCATATGTCCACAAAAAGACAATAACCGTCTGCTTCCTCTCTTGATCCTCTATAGTCCATTCTCCATGTAGCATCTAGAGGGATCTTTTAAATAAATTACTCAAATCCCATCTCTCTTCTGCTAAATACCCCTTAGTGACTTCCCATTCCACTTTAGAAGAAAATACAAACTCCCTACCACGGCTTGTGAAACCCAGATATCACCAATCCTCAACCCTGGCTGCACAGAGGACTCTGTACACTTCTATCGCTTGGGCTCCACCTCAGATCAAGTGAATCAGAATCTCTGGAGGAAGGATCTCAGCATTTTTATTTTTTTTTAATTGTTTTTGCCATACATTGTCATGATATCACCATGGGTTTACATATGCTTCCCCTCCAGAATCCCCCTCCCGGATCTCAGCATTTTTAAAGCTCCCCAGGACACTGTCACAGGCCCCCAGGTTGGCCAGGCCTTGCCAGGTGATCTGGCCTATGGCCTTCCTGCTTTATCTCATACCACTCTCCCCCTCGGGTGCCACACTCCTGCCACGCTGGCCTCCTTTCAGCCCTGTGAACACAGGGATTTTTATCCCTACCTCCGGGGCTCTCTACTAGTTTGTCTTCTGCCTGGAATGTTCTTTACATCTTAGTGTAACTGGTTCTTTCTTGTGATTCAGGTCTCAGCTGAAATGTCACCTGCTTAGAGGAGCTTTTCCTGCCCACTCAACCCAAGGGAGCCCCTCTGCAGCGTGTCACTTGTTCAAATACTCTAGATCACGTTTATGTCTAACAGTGCCCTGTTAATGCATTTTTCTTTGTGTTTATTGTCTGTCTACCCCGTCTAGACTATAAATCCCACAAGAATAAGGACCTTGCCTGCCTTATTCTCCACAGTACCCTTAGTATTTATAATCATGCCTGGCACACAATAAAAGTTTCAGAAACATTTGTTAGAAGCACGAAAAAATACACGTACAAAATGTACATATTACCTGGGAGGAAGGGCAAAATCTACAAGGGGTCTCCTTTCTTTCTTTCCTCTAGCTGTTAGCACGGGATCGTTGATTTACAGGAAAACAAAGAGACTCCAGCATAAGGGAATTAAACCCAGATAACAGATTTCATTAGGTCCTAAAAGGCAGAGAGACTGTTTTCGGCATCAAGTATCTTAACTTCAGTCCTAACCTGATGCTGTACACATTATAGATACTCAATGAATTCATTTCTATTAGCAGTGAAGTGAGTGTGCTCTGCTTTGAGGGTCTGGAGGGGATGTGGGAGAGAAGGATGGGAGGTAGAGCATGCAAGAAGGGATTAGGGAACCATGAGAAAAGGAGACAGAAGTATATTTATGCCTTTATCCTCACTTTACGGAGCTGTCACCAACTCAAAGCATGAAATTCAGTTTAATCTATTCCAGCCAATTGGATTTTAAAACACTATCCTCTTCTATATGTCGTTTCTCTTTGTAAGCAAGGCAATATGTTAAAACAAAGTTTTAAAGAAATTTAAAAAGAAAGGAGAGAAAAAGAGGAGTGATCCAGGGAAGAAGAGAGAAGGCAGTAGGGAAGAATTTAGGAACATCTTTGTGCTACACACAGTACTAGGTATGTTGAGGCATTTACTTATTTATCACAACCCCATGTGAAATAAATATGGAAACAGAATGAAGCATAGAGAAACATAACTTACCACTTAACTGTTAACATACTAGACAAAAATAAGCAGGATATACATATCAAATATGCAGATGACATTAACAGTGGAAATGTCACCTAATGTAAGCAAAATAGATCAAAGATTCAAATTAATATTACAAGGCTAGTGGTTAGCTACAATGTAGTACGTAAATGAAATCTTGCAGCTAGCTACACAGGTACAGAGAGATGGAGACCTAGTCTGACCAGAGTTTGTGTAAAAATATCTTGTGGATTTAGTTGACTGCTATTTTAATATAAGCCAATAGTAGATGCTAAAAATATGAATAGGATAACCCTTAAGTATGAGAGTCCTTATCTTAAGCGACTTCTTTTCAGTATTTATCACTGGAGATATTTTTTTAAATTCTCTTCTCTCCTGACTTCTGTTACATCTGATTATCTTTCCATCTCTGAAGCAGATCCTCATTAATACAAACGCTAATAAGACAATAGCCCTCATTTAATAAGGGTTCTGTGCCAACTACACAATTACTATATTTAATCCTCCCTCCTAATAGCACTAATGAAATAGGCATAATTATTTCTGCCATCTTTTAGATGAGAAGACAGATTTAGAAAATCTAAGTAATTTTCTCAAGACCAGACAGGTAACAGCATCCTCGGAGCTCAACTGCTGCAGTCTGAGTGAGAGCCCAGAGATTCTAACCACTACTCCTTCTACCACAGACTTTCAGAGCATGCCTTTGCTCATTCCTTTAGGGTCAGTGCGCATTACAGTCCAGTCCTCAGGTCACAGCTCATTTTCCTTCATTGTCTCTCTGGTTAACCATCGCTGGATCTGGGACTTGGATGGACAACTTCTACACTGATGAATGAGTCCTATGACGGCCACCAACAGCACTGCCCTAATACCCCTTAACTTTTCCACGGCCTTCCCTGTTGGTAGATGCCTCCATAAGCTTCAGAATCCAGCCCCAATCCTGGCTCCAGAGGTGGAATCACGATTAGTTTCAAACAGAGGACATGATGCTTCCTCTGCCCCCTCTTTTCAGTGACTAGTTTAAGCACTAGAAGAGAATCAGCTGAGAGATTTTTCAGAAAAGTTGTCTAGGCTCTTAAATGGAAATATTCATCAAAAGTCATCTCTTTTCTATCACCTTGTTGTGTCTGTATGTGCTGTGGAGAACTAAGTCAGCTATCTTGGAGACTTCAATAATTTTCAACAGCATAAAGGGCGCTTGGGACCAAAATGTTTGAGAATTGCTGCCTAGTCCGTGCCAGTATCATCCTTCACCAAGTTATTGAAATGGTTTCCTAAATGGCTTTTCTACCGATAGGCTGAGCATGACCAACCCCAATAAGCTTGCTCTCTGCATTACTACCAAGGTGATCTTGCATGCGTTTGTGCTAAGTCACTTCAGTCATGTCCAACACTTTGGGACCCTATGGACTGTAGCCCCGCCATGGGATTCTCCAGGCAAGAATACCAGAGTGGGTTGCCATGCTCTCCTCCAAGGGGATCTTCCTGACCCAGGGAGAGAACCAGAGTCTCTTATGTCTCCTGCATTGGCAGGCAGGTTCTTTACCACTAGTGCCAACGGGGAAGCCCTAAGGTGATCTTACTAAATGCTAACCAGACACCTGCTTAATCCTTCAATGACTCTCTGTGGCTTTCAGTTTAGCACCTAACACTCTACTTCTCTTGTTTTATTTGTTCCTCTCCCCTCACACAACCGTTCACCCAGCCATTAGCACGTAACTGCTGTTTCCTATCAGAAATGATACTGTCTGTTGTTTCTATGCCTTTCCACTTTTTTCTTTTGCTTTTTTTCCCTTTTTTTGGTCTTTGGAGCAGAGGACATTTACTATAGTAAACTGGTTACAGAGGTGATGAAAGAGCTAAGAAGTCAATCAGGACGGCGAGGCAAGCAGAAGCAACCCACCACCAATGGCAAATTCTGTGAGTGGAAAAATAAAAGAAGGAAGTAGTGTCACCAGATCCCAGGGATCAGGGTTACCCTAGGGGAATTCTAGAACCACAGTAGACCGATTCTGCATATGCCAGGACCGTGAAGGAGCCAAGCCACTGCCAACGGTGCCTTCCAAAGCTAAGCTTCCTCATTTGCTCTTAAGGCCACACTGTCATGTCCTACCCCTTCATTCTCTAGCTAGCTAACTTCTACTTATCCATTAAAACTCAGCTCAAGGGTCATTTTCTACAGGAAGTTGTCTCTAAGCCCACGATATAATTTACCTGTCCCTTTTCTATGCTTCCAAAGCACCATTTGTCAAAGTGGTCACCAGAAAGTAGTACAATAAGCTCCTTGAAGACTGGGAGAGCCTCTCTTTCCTCAGTATTATTTAAGCCCAGGACAGTGTCTGACTATAGTGCTGGGGGCTATTATATGTGCTCAGAAAATGTTTTACAAACATAGTCATCAGTTACCTCTGAGGTAATTTGCTTTTGGGATGACTTGCATTTTCTGAAGCTTCTTTTTTTTTTTTTAAAGTGTGTCCAAGGCCTGGACAGTTCAGGGCTTTTTCCTTCACATACCAGCTTATTCATGTAGCCCTTGAAAGAAAAGTTATTTTACTTCTTAATACCATCTCTATACTGGGGGATATATAAAGATGCTTTCTGAAACCCAAGTCTCATGGCCCCCTTCAAACTGTGCTTTCCTAGAGTGTAGGCCTCGCCTCAGTGGTTTCTCCTAATTCTCACACATTTAATTTTTATTTTACAAACCACTTTCGAAAGAAGCCAGAAAATTGTTCTGTTGGTCTTTTGTGCTTTTTTCATAACCTTTCTTCTGCCGCTTCAGATAAAAGTAATAGGTAACAAAAGCTTAATTATATTTTGGGAATCCCCTCCTTTGCTTTTAGAAATGGCCACTAACATTAGTGCCTGGCCATCTGTCTAAGGCAGTCTGTGCATGCACAAGTAGGAGGGAAAGCTTTTTGGATGCTAGGAAGATGGTGAGCATGGCATGAGGATGACCAAACTGCCAGCGGACGGTATTTTTTTCCTTAACAGCTTCATTGAGACATAAATCATATATCATAAATTCACCCATTTGAAGTGTACAATACAATGGTTTTTAGTATATTCACAGGTATGTACAACTACCACCACAATATTAGAACACTCATATCACCTCAAAAAGACGCCTCGTACCCTTTAGATAACCTCCTCCCCCACCCCCCCACCTCTCCCCTTCCCCATCAGCTCTAAAACTACTAATCTACTTTCAGTATCCATAGACTCCCCTGTTCTGAACCTTCATATGAATAGGATCACATATTATGTGGCCTATGAGGACTTGCCTCTTTCACTCAGCATAATATTTTCAAGGTTCCCACATGTAGTAGCATGTGCAGTCAGGACTCCATTTCTTTTGGACAGTCCTTTCCAAACATGGCAACTGGACTGGCCCAGCAGTCACTGGAGCAGCTAGTGTGAACTTCTTTGGTGAGAAGATTTTCTGCCATGGTCCTCTGCTGGTGACTCTCACTGGAGCCTGCTACATGCACCTCTTTACCTAAGCCACCACTATGAGCTGGCATTGGGCCTTACGTGAAAATGAGGAAATTAAAAATTAATCAGAATTACAGACAGAACCCCCAGAATCATTGTCTGACTTTTGAGCATTAGGAATTCATAAGAAAACCACCTCAGACTGTTTCTTCACACAGTTCTAGTGGACTCTCTGGGCATATCCAGCAGGGAAGTCCAGGCTTATGTGAATGTTGTTAAGTTCTGTGGTTCTCAGTGCAGTCGCTCAGACCAGTAGCATCAGTATCACCTTAGGAACTTGTTAGAAGTGCACATTGTCAGGCCTGTGTACTAAATCAGAGACTCTGGGAGTTCAGTAAATCTGTTTGACAGGCTCCCAAGTGATTCTGATCTTCAGCTGGAGAACCACTGATTAGTTAACTGGTATAATATTAATACTATCAGTATTGGCATATGAATACAGATTAATTACTGACTCATACCCCGTTTAGTATCAAGTGTATATACTCAGTGGATGAAGAAAAATCACTGGTACCTCAAGTGTAGATTATGGTACATAGGCTGAATTTCTATGCATTCATATGACAGGCAATTAATCTTATTACTCTCCACTTCCCATCTTTATTTCCTTTTAAAACAATGCTTTGATAAAAACTTACTTAAAAAAATCTTGATAGGGAAGTCCCTGGTGGCCCAGTGGCTAAGACGCTGTGCTCCCAATGCAGGGGCCCCTGGTCAGGCAACTAGAACCCACATGCCGCAACTAAGAGATTGTATGCCACAACAAAAACAGCAACAACAAATCCTAACAAACCTGCCCTCTTTATGCAGTTTATTTCCACTTCAGACTGAGTAGATCTTTAGATCTGATAGGTAGCATCCCTAGAAGATGGTATTTCTACATATTTTTCAGGAAAAATTAATTCCCATACACTCTTATGTTAGACACAGATCTCTAGAGATGGT
This sequence comes from Antilocapra americana, assembly GCA_007570785.1. Classification (NCBI taxonomy): domain Eukaryota; kingdom Metazoa; phylum Chordata; class Mammalia; order Artiodactyla; family Antilocapridae; genus Antilocapra; species Antilocapra americana. The sequence continues at coordinate 5,578,132 of ML663008.1, read as the reverse complement.
TTTTCAGAGTGAATGTTTTGTCCACACAGAGGCAATATGAGGGAATGCATTTTTAAAGCAATTGGTAATCTGATGCCTGTATTGATAAAATACCTGAGTTCACTTTGAACGCACCAGGAACTTTATCTGTCCTTTGTTGTTAAGACCAAACATTTTTTAGATAGTCTGAGGACAGTCATTATCTCTTTCAGAAAGAGTACAGGAATGGTTTATTCTCAGTTAATTTGAATAGATTTGACTCACGGCTAGTTTTAAAATTCTGCTAAAATGTTCTTTAAATACTCAGGTAAATAAAAGTGTAATTCCTAATAAAGAGCAATTTCATTTGTAAGGATGCACTACTGTGTAATTCTTTTGAAATAGTATTATTTCCTCAGCATCCATTTTCGTTTTGCTTTAAATACCATTAAAATTGATTTTTTCAAAACCTTAGACACACAGAATCCTGTCATGAGGCACTTACCGCACACGGCCTTATGCTTTTAATTATTATTTTGTATATCTCTGTCTCATCCCTCAACTATATGTACCCTCCCTAAAGGCAGTAACAATTTCTTGTACATGTAATGTCTATCAGATGTCCTAAACATAGCAGGCATCTGTCAAATATGTGTGCATTGATTGATAGTTTTGATAGTAACTTGAAACAGTCAGTCCCATTGTCAGGGATAGAAGCCCTCTCAAATTAGGTCAGTTAAGGAGAGATAACAACAGACCACTTCACAGATATTAAGGACATAAGCAAAGCAAACCTAGACTATGCAAGCCATGGGACTGGCTGTACAGGACCCAAGGCTTCTCACAGGACCCTGGGGCTTCAGGTCTCTGCTTCTACCTGTGTAGCTCCTTCTTTCTCAGTGTTTTTAGTAGACTGACTTCCTTTTTATTGTGGTATCTCTATTCTCTGAAAATATGCTCTTACATTTGCTTTGGATCTACTCAATTGTTTTATTTCAAGAGCCCATCACAGCATCTAATTGGTTAAATTTTAGTGGCCCAATTCCAAATTCCACAGAGACATCATGAGATTAGGGTAGAGTTCAGTTCTAGTACAACTGGCCATGAGTAGCAAGTAGGAGGTATGGAGGAAATCAGTAGCATATAAAGTTATTATCTGCTGGTTATTCCCATAAATAGGGCTTCTCTGGTGGCTCAGATGGTAAAATCTGTCTGCAATGTGGGAGACATGGGTTCTATCCCTGGGTCAGGAAGATCCCCTGGAGAAGGGAATGGCTACTCACTCCAGAAATCTTGCCTGGAGAACTCCATGGACAGAGGAGCCTGGCAAGCTACGGTCCATTGGGTCACAAAGAATCAGACACAATTGAGCGATATCTTATCTGATAAAGTTATTCCTCTCCAAGAACTGAGGGGAACAGGTTCACTAAGAAGGGGTCATGAACAAGGAGATAACAACTAACATAGCTACTCCTGTTTGTCTACTACATCCTAGAACTCAGACAAGTATACAAAAGTTGGACATCAGAGGTAACTATGGTCATGGGTAAACTTCTCCCTTAGTCTAGATGAGGGCTTGGCAACCGTGACCCTTGGGACACATCCAGCTTGTGGTCTGCTTTTGTAACAGTGAAGAATGGTCATTACATGAAGAACAGGCAACAGAGATTGTAGGTGACAAACATTAAAATATTTACTCTCTGGCCCTTGACGGGTTAGAGTTTGCTAACCCATGCTCAGATGACCTTTCTTTATTCTTTATTCATTCACTTCACAAATACCCACTGAATATCTACTATGTTCTAGGCACTGTTACAAGTATTGTAGATGCAGTGATGTCACAAAAGCAAATATGGTTCCTATCTTGGAAAAGCTTAGATTCTGTTGTGGGAGAGAAGAGAACAGTCAGCATATATATTAACAAATAAATAGGACAATTTCAGATTATAAGTGCTATGAACACGATAAGCAGAGTACATTAATAAAAGGAGAAAAACAAGGGAAGGCCACAGGTTGGGGAGATCCTATCTGTGGAGGTGATGTTTATGCTAAGACCTAAATGATAAGAAAGAACCAGTCAAGAGGAGGCCAGCATTACAGCCAGGGGAAACGAGGGCAAAGTCTCTGAGGCAGATAAGAGGTTGGCTTAGTCCAGGGACCTCAAACAGACCCGTGGTATGAGGGCAGAGCATGGTAGGAAATGAAGTTAGACAGTAGGGAAGGGCCAGACCATCTATAGCCCTTGAAGGAAGCCGCTGAAGATGACACAACCTCATGAAAGGTATGATGTTTAAAAAAAAAATCTCTCTGGCTACCACAAGACATAGTATAGAGAAGTAAGGGTGAGTTCTATTTAAGAGATTACTGTAATTGTTCAGGTGAGATAAGGTTGTGATTTAAAGTAAAATGGTATCATGGGAATGGAGAAAACTGGATGAATTAAAATATTTTGAAGGACGTCCCTGGTGGTGCAGTGGTTGAGAATTTGTCTTGCAATGCAGGGGATGTGGATTTGACCCTTGGTCATGGAACTAAGATCTCACATGCTGCAGAGCAACTAAGCCCATGCACCACAACTACTGAGCCCACGTGCCACAACTAGAGAGTCCATGCGCCACAATGAAAGAAATTATATGATGCAACTAAGAGCCAAAAAGCAGACAAATTAAAAGATATATATATATATATATATATATGTATATATAAAGGACAAATAATGAGACTAACAGACTGGGTACGAGAAGGGAGGAAACAACATGAATCCTAGATTTCTGTTTGAGCAGCGAGGTGGATGGTATAGGTCTTGTCACCTTATCCATGTTGTCTCTGATAACTGAGTAATTGAGTCTCTGGAACTAAGAGTCACACTTATGTACTAGAAAATTTTTTTAAAGTAAAAAGAAATTATTCTCAGTATTGAATCTTCTTAACTTTTATATATGTTCTGTTCTACGAGGGATAACTGAACAAAAAAGCACTTCTTTAGTAAAAGGCAATGGCACCCCATTCCAGTACTCTTGCCTGGAAAATCCCATGGACGGAGGATCCTGGTAGGCTGCAGTCCATGGGGTCGCAAAGAGTCTGACACGACTGAGTGACTTCACTCTCACTTTTCACTCTCATGCATTAGGAAGGAAATGGCAACCCACTCCAGTGTTCTTGCCTGGAGAATCCCAGGGATGGGGGAGCCTGGTGGGCTGCCGTCTCTGGGGTCGCACAGAGTCGGACACGACTGAAGCAACTTAGCAGCAGCAGCAAACTCCAGACTACCCACTTGGAAAACAGCAAGCAGTCTCCCCTCTACAGAATAAACAGCCTGTGTGTGCTCTCTGAGAGTGGAATGACCTCTCAGGGTTGCCAGTTTGCCCCTTGGTGTTGTGACTCTGTTCCTCCCTTTGGGAGATTGCTGTGAAAAGGCAGAGAACCAGGGAGTCACTGTCCAATAGGAGACACCTGACCCACTCCCTCTCCCCATCAATGGCTGTGTGCAAGATGAGAACCGGCACTAGCCTAGAGACACTGAGGTTTGCTTTGAAGCATTTAAAAGGAATGCTCAGGGGAAGCTTTAAATTTCTTTCTACTTAAAGAAGTTGAATTGTAAGAGCCATCTCTTTCCCCTTAATCACCAGGTCTAGTATGAAGCCAACCAACTTCAGAGAGTTAGTTAAAAGAAGTGACTAATGACTCAACTTTTTCCTTATCTCCCTCCCTCTTCTGGTTTGATCTCACCAGACACTCAGGCTCTACTTTCTGGCTCTCATAAGACCTTTTCCAGTGTACTGCAGGGCCCAGGGAGTTCTGTATTTAGAGGCTGGTCCTGTACCACCATCCAGCCGAATGACGGGGAACACTTCAGTGCCCAGAAGCCTGGGCCATGAGTAGAGTGGAGAGTGGAAGAGTGAGTGTACCGGGTCTCTAAACATGTTTGAGTCAACAATGATGGCTGAGACATGACCTAGAATCCCTGGGAGGACTTGATCATTTTAGTTTAACAATTTGACCCCTATTATATAGAGAATCTTTTTTGAAGTTAGTTCCTCTAAAAGTCTGCTTATGTCTCTGCTCACTGACTCCTATAAGGATTTATTTTAGAAATAAGCTTTCATGCTTATTCCCATTGTTCCAGCTTCAGTGATCAAAACATCCAGGACTGCGTTTTGATTCTGCTTCTTCGTAGTTATTTTATCATAGGTATTTCTAAACCTTAGATTATATGAAGCAGTTATTAGTTACTTTCAATCCACAGATTCACTGCATAACCCCTGATTATAATTTTATTGGGCTTCCCAGGTGGCTCAGATGGTAAAGAATCCGCCTGCGATGCAGGAGACCTGGGTTTGATCCCTAGGTTGGGAGGATCCCCTGGAGAAGGGATGGCTATCCACTCCAGTATTCTTGCCTGGAGAATTCCATAGACAGAGGAGTCTGGCAGGCTACAGTCCATGGGGTTGCAGAGTCGGACACAACTGAGCGACTTTCATGTAACCAATTATTACTCTCTCAACAATCTTCCATCAGAGTCAGCTGTTCAAATCACACATTTCTAATGATGTCCACTCTCCTCCACAAACAGGCTCCTTCCACTCTCCTTCACCATAACTGCACGCTTCCAGGAGGTCCTTTGCCAACATCTAGTCAGATGTATTTTAAGTAATGAAGTTAAGAGGGGAAAATAAAGATGGACATAAACTCACTTAATACCAGTGAACTTGTTTAACTATTTAAAAATGTATTTCAAAGTGTAAGTGTGTTGCAGTGTGTTTTGCAAAGCAGTGCTTAAAAACCACTGTGTTTTCAAAACAACTTTTTCCTATTAGCCTGCATCAAGAAGTGCAGTTGATTTGCCAGAGTACTTTTTTGTGATAACTACAGGAATCATAGCTTAGCAAAAATGAACTGAAAAGATTCTGAGCTAATAAAAATACACACAAAAATTATAATATTCAACTGCGTCGAGATTTCTCATGAGGAAAACATTAACTATCCCTGAGAGGCCAGTTTTGAGTTCAAGCCAGTATATTAAAAAACACTTAGGGAAAGACACCTTTCAAGTGACATATGGTCCAACATTCCCCATAATGAAAGACACAGTTCTGTTATTCAGAGATCTGAAACAAACACTAGATGAACTAATAAAGGATAAATTCCATGAATTAGAAGATATTTAATAAATGCTTTTTTCAGGTGATAATTATTTTGCCAACCAGGCAATATAGCTCTTTACTTCTTAGAACCAGATGTAAAATATTGTACTCTGGCACTGACCTCTAGGGGCACATTACCACTTACTTCATGAACGTTTGTTAAGTACCTACTGGTATCAGGCACCACGCTGGGAGCAAGAGATGAAATCCCCAACAGGTAACCCTGTCTGAACACTTTGCTCAGAAATCCTATGACTAGCATCACTTACGTTACTTCAGGTTGACTGAAACTATCATTCTAATTGCGTGTGGCAGAACTTTGAGGACTGCACAGGAGTGAGTCCTCTGGTCTAACGTGTAGGGGCTCCTGGCGATCAGCGTACACTACTGGCCATTTCTCAGCTGTCTTGCGAATCTCTCCAAGTTCCAACTAATTATATAGTTGTATTATCTACTGAAGGGCTCTGAAGCATTTATCTTCAATTTTGGCAAGCTCACTCATAATCCTAAAAGTGGGAGAAGAAAAACACTTCCTGTGTCTCTGAGCAAAGATCTCCTGTGTTTAGCAAAAACAAAACAAAAAAAATAATAATAAAACAAAACAAACAAAAAACCCTTCCCAACTGGAAGAGAGGAAAGAACATTTTTGCCATGAATTCCACTAACCATCAACTTCAGGATCCTTCTTTTTCTTTTTTCAGTCATGTCAGGGATCGAACTTGCATCAGCTGCATTGGAAGCACACAGTTTCAACCACTGGACTGGACCTCTAGCGAAGTGCCTCATGACACTCTTTCTTTCAAAGAACAGTTTAGATAGAGGATTTCCATAATACATGCCAACTCCACCTAACCCCCATATTTCCCCTATTTTTGACATCTTACATTAGTATAATATTATAATCAATGAACCAATATTGATACATTATTAATATCTGAAGCCCATTCTATTTAGATAGCCTTAGTTTTTACCTAATGGCCTTTTTGTGGTTCCAGGATACTACATTATATTATTTGTCATGTCTCCTTAGGCTCTTCTGGGATGTTAAGAGTTCCTCAGGCTGTCTTTGTTTTCGATGACCTTAACAGTTTTGAGGAGTACTGATCAGGTATACTGCAGCATATTCTTCTACTGGAATTTGTCTGATGTCTTTCTCATGATTAGCCTGCGATTATGGAGTGTTGCGAAGAAGTTCATTGGGGTATATATATGTGATGTTCTCATCACATCATATCCAGAGTACATACTGTCAACCAGATTTACGACTCTTGACACCACCCTTGATTACCTGGCTGAGATAGCATCTGTCAGATTCCTCCACTGTAAAAGTACTCTTTTGTCCTTTTTCCCCTTCCCCTCACTGCCATCTTTGGAAGAAAGTCACTATGTGGAGCCCACACTTACAGAATGTAGAGATACGTTTCTCCTTATTGTGTGTGGAACATCTGCATCAATTATTCAGAATTCTTCTGCATAAGAGATATGTCTCTTCTTCTCCATTTATTAATTTATCCAATAATTTATTTATATTAGTAAGAACTCATGGATATGTATTTTGGGTTATAGTTCATTACTACAGTACCTTATTATTAAGTTGCTTGAAATGTTCCAACTTTGGCTACTGGTGACATTCTCCCCATGATTTGGTTTGTTTTTTGAGCACTTCATGACTCCCCTTGCAGTCTAATGACTGCATTCATTAATTTGTTCTTGTGCCAATACCACCCTGTTTTTATTACTCTTTTTTAGTATAATTTAATATCTTTTTACTCTTTTTTATACTCTTGTTTTTAAAAGTTAGCTATTCACATGTCATTTTCATATAAGTTTTAGGTATGGTTATCAAAAATATTTCAAGTTCTTTTTAAAAAGTTAGTAATTTAAGGTTATAATATAGATCAAATTTGAAATTTATAGATACAATTTAAAAGAACTGAAAGGTTTATAATTATTTCATATCTACTTTCCTATCATACTGACTTACTAAAAGAATGGTTCCATATATCTTCTATCAAAATCTGGCCAATCCATGTTGTCTATTAACAAGCTAGCACTGTAGTAAAAGTAGGTAGATCTGGTTTTAAAACACTAAGTGGATGGCAAAAAATCAGAAGTCAAAGTTAGGAGAAGATATTCATTCAACTCGTAATTATTCTTGGTGCCCTGTCAGAGTCTACAGCAAAAAAGACTACATCCTTTGGGGGATTATATTTAAGCAGACAAGATTAAGTGCATAAACGTACAATCTTTAGCACAAAAAGTCACAAAAATCTTTAGCATAAGAAGTCAACTAATCAGTGAATGGACTAATGTGTTTCTAGCACACAAAAGTGGAGAGTGAATGCATATTAGGAGTGACAAATGTAAGAGTGGGCAAAGACAGGAGAGAGAGCCAGGGCAGAGAAAGTATTAGAAGACAGCAAGATTTATTGTTGCCTGAAAAATGTAAGCTGAGTAATGTATAAACCAGATAGCCATTTGTGTGAAAAAGGGAAGAAAAAGTGTATATTTATATAATTTTTGTTGTATATACATAAAATATCTTTGAAAGGATACCAAAAATCTAATAGCATTGATTGTTTGCAGGAGTGGAAATGGATTGGTTGGAATGAGAACAGAGAGGGTAGAAAGATTTCTTACTGTGTACTCTTTTATATACTTTTTAATTGAATTATGCAAATTATCTTAAAATTTTTTCAAGCTAAAAAGTTGATGGGTCAGAAAAAAATTTTTTATGTGATTATTTATAATATGGAATAGAACCAGCAGGCATGCATGCATACATATTTGTACACATACATCAAAAGAATTTTGTTCCACTAATTCAACCACTAGTTCAACCATACATTAGTAAGAAAAAAAGGAAGAGACCATGATAGAAGTTCCAAGTGTGTTATCAACGTCTATAAGCCACATAGAATATTCACCAATATGAACAGAATGGAACCAGGAATGAGATATTGAAGAGGTGGGTCTAAGTCATCCTTGATGTCCTGGTGATCTTTTAAACTTTAGAATCTGAAAGATATTTACCCACAAGCTACAATCTCAGTTTACTCTCCTATACCACCTGCCACCAGGATGTTGGAAAAACAACCTGGTAAGTTTCTTTCTCCTCTCAGTCAGTTGAAATCTATGTCCTAAGTTTAATGATGGAGTATTGATCTGTATAAGAACTGAAAATCACTCAGCTATCCCAGCAAGTTCACTGACAACCATTAAAAGGTTACAGATAATACACTGTAAACAACACAAGAGAGACAGATTTCTACAGCCTGACAGGAGCAAGAGCTAACAATAAGGCTCAACAGCCTTTTTCCAGCTCATAGTCAAAATATTGTATTTTGCATGTAATTCTTTCTCTGAGTGACAGATAATTCCTAAATTGATTTATATAGTTTTATCCTTTCTACCACTGGAGAAGGGAATGGCAAACCACTTCAGCATTCTTGCCTTGAGAAACCCATGAACAGTATGAAAAGGCAAAAAGATGAACCCCTCCTAGGTCGTAGGTGTCCAATATGCAACTAGAGAAGAAGTGGAGAAACAGCTCCAGAAGGAATGAAGAAGCTTAGCCAAAGCAGAAACAACACTCAGTTGTGGATGTGTCTGGTGGTAAAAGTAAAGTTTGATGCTGTAAAGAACAATAGTGCATAGGACCTGGAATGTTAGGTCCATGAATAAAGGTAAATTAGAAGTGGTCAAACAGGAGATGGCCAAGAATGAATATCGACATTTTAGGAATCAGTGAACTAGAATGGATGGAAATGGGAGAATTTAATTCAGATGACCATTATATCCCCAGGTAGCGCTAGTAGTAAAGAGCACATCTGCCAATGCAGGAGACTTAAGAGACCCCAGTTCAATCCCTGGGTTGGGAAGATGCGCTGTAGGAGGGCATGGCAACCCACTCCAGTATTCTTGCCTGGAGAATCCTAAGGACAGAGGAGCTTGGCAGGCTATGGTCCATAGGGTTGCAGTCAGACACAGCTTAAGTGACTTAGCATGCACACACCCTAGCATGCATGTGGGCAAGAATTCCTTAGAAGAAATGGAGTAGCCATCACAGTCAACAAAAGAGGCCGAAATGTAGTACTTAGGTGCAATCTCAAAAATGACAGACTGATCTAGGTTCATTTCCAAGGCAAACCATTCAATATCACAGTAATTCAAGACTATGCCTCAACTACTAACGCCAAAGAAGCTTAAGATGAATGGTGCTATGAAAACCCATAAGGCCTTCTAGAACTAACACCAAAAAAAGATGTCTTTTTCATCAGAGGGGACTGAAATGCAAAAGCAGAAAGTCAAGAGATACCTGAAATATCAGGCAAGCTTGGCCTTGGAGTACAAAATAAGCAAGGCAAAAGCAAAGAGTTTGGCCAAGAGAACACACTGGTCATAGCAAACACTCTATCCAACAATACAAGAGAAGACTCTACACATGGACATCACCAGATGGTCAATACCAAAATCAGATTGATTATATTCTTTGCAGCTGAAGATGGTAAAGCTCTTTACAGTCAGCAAAAACAAGACTGGGAGCTGACTGGGGCTCAGATCATAAACTCCTTATTGCCAAATTCAGGCTTAAACTGCAGAAAGTAGGGAAAACTACCAGACCATTCAGGTATGACCTAAATCAAATCCCTTATGATTATATAGTGGAAGTGACAAACAGATTCAAGGGATTAGATCTGATAGACAGAGTGCCAGAAGAACTAGGGACAGATGTTCGTAACATTATACAGCAGGTGGTGATCAAAACCATCCCCAAGAAAAAGAAATGTAAAAAGGCAAAACAATTGCCTGAGGATGTCTTACAAATAGAAAAGAAGAGAAACAAAAGGCAAAGGAGAAGAGGAAAGATCTACCCATCTGAATGCAGAGTTCCAAAGAATAACAAGGACAGATAAGAAACACTCTCTGCTATAACCCAAAGCGGGATACTCCATGACCCACCTCCCAGAATACTGGAAATAAAAACACGAATAAACAAATGGGACCTAATTAAAATTAAAAGCTTTTGCACAACAAAGGAAACTATAAGCAAGGTGAAAAGACAGCCTTCAGAATGGGAGAAAATAATAGCCAATGAAGCAACAGACAAACAATTAATCTCAAAAATTTACAAACAACTCCTGCAGCTCCATTCTAGAAAAATAAACAACCCAATTAAAAAGTGGGCCAAAGAACTTAACAGACACTTCTCCAAAGAAGATATAAAAATGGCTAACAAACACATGAAAAGATGCTCAACATCACTCATTATCAGAGAAATGCAAATCAAAACCACAATGAGGTACCACTTTACACCAGTCAGAATGGCTGCCATCCAAAAGTCTACAAGCAATAAATGCTGGAGAGGATGTGGAAAAAAGGGAACCCTCTTACACTGTTGGTGGGAATGCAAACTAGTACAGCCACTATGGAAAACAGTGTGGAGGTTCCTTAAAAAGCTGCAAATAGACCTGCCATATGACCCAGCAATCCCACTGCTGGGCATATACACCGAGGAAACCAGAATTGAAAGAGCCACGTGTACCCCAATGTTCATCGCTGCATTGTTTACAATAGCCAAGACATGGAAACAACCTAGATGCCCATCAACTGATGAATGGATAAGAAAGCTGTGGTACATATACACAATGGAATATTACTCAGCATTAAAAAAAATTCATTTGAAGCAATTCTACTCAGATGGACGAAACTGGAGCCCATTATCCAGAGTGAAGTAAGCCAGAAGCAAAAACAACAATACAGTATATTAACGCATATATATGGAATTTAGAAAGACAGTAACGAGAACCCAACATGGGAGACAACAAAAGGAACGCAGATGTATAGAATAGACTCGTGGACTTTGTGGATGAGGGTAAGGGTGGGATGATATGGGAGAAGGGCATTGAAGCATGTTAATTGTCATGTGTCTAATCAATCGCCAGCCCAGGATTGATGCTCGGGACTGGTGCAGCGAGATTTCCCGGGGGGGAGGGAGGAGGGAGGGGGGACCCGGAGGGGAAGCATATGTAAACCCATGGTGATATCATGACAATGTATGGCAAAAACAATAAAAAAAAAAAAAAAGAAAGCCTTCTTAAGTGAAGAATGCAAAGAAATAGAGGAAAACAATAGAATGGAAAAGACTAGAGATCTCTTCAAGAAAATTAGAGATACCAAGGGAAAGATAAAGGCACAATAAAGGACAGAAATGATATGGACCCAACAAAAGATATTAAGAAGAGGTGGCAAGAATACACAGAACTATTCAAAAGAAGTCTTAATGACCCAGATTACCACAATGGTGTGATCACTCACCTAGAGCCAGATATCCTGAAGCATGAAGTCAAGTGAGCCTTAGGAAGCATCATTACAAACAAAGCTAGTGGAAGTGATGGAATTCCAGTTGAGCTATTTCAAATCCTAAAAGATAATGCTGTGAAAGTGATGCACTCAATATGTCAGCAAATTTGGAAAACTCAGCAGTGGCCACAGGACTGGAAAAGGTCAGTTTTCATTCCAATCCCAAAGAAAGGCAATGCCAAAGAACATTCAAGTTCAGTTCAGTTCAGTCGCTTAGTCATGTCCAACTCTTTGCGACCGCATGAATCACAGCACGCCAGACTTCCCTGTCTATCACCAATTCCTGGAGTTTACCCAAACTCATGTCCATCGAGTCGGTGATGCCATCCAACCATCTCATCCTCTGTCGTCCCCTTCTCCTCCTGCCCCCAATCCTTCCCAGGATCAGGGTCTTTCCAATGAGTCAACTCTTAGCATGAGGTGGCAAAGTATTGGAGTTTCAGCTTCAACATCAGTACCTCCAATGAACACCAGGACTGATCTCCTTTAGGATGGACTAGTTGGATCTTCTTGCAGTCCAAGGGTCTCAAGAGTCTTCTCCAACACGACAGTTCAAAAGCATCAGTTCTTCACTGCTCAGCTTTCTTAACCACCCAACTCTCACATCCATATGTGACTACTGGAAAAACCATAGCCTTGACTAGATGGACCTTTGCTGACAAAGTAATGTCTCTGCTTTTTAATATGCTATCTAGGTTGGTCATAACTTTCCTTCCAAGGAGTAAGCGTCTTTTAATTTCATGGCTGCAATCACCATCTGCAGTGATTTTGGAGCCCCAAAAAATAAAGTCTGACACTGTTTCCATTGTTTCCCCATCTATTTGCCATGAAGAGATAGGACCAGATGCCATGATCTTAGTTTTTTGAATGTTGAACTTTAAGCCAACTTTTTAACTCTCCTCTTTCACTTTCATCAAGAGGCAGTTTAGTTCTTCTTCACTTTCTGCCATAAAGGTGGTGTATCTGCATATCTGAGGTTATTGATATTTCTCCTGGCAATCTTGATTCCAGCTTGTGCTTCTTCCAATCCAGTGTTTCTCATGACGTACTCTGCATGTAAGTTAAATAAGCAGGGTGACAATATACAGCCTTGACGTACTCCTTTTCCTATTTGGAACCAGTCTGTTGTTCCATGTCCAGTTCTACCTGTAGCTTCCTGACCTGCATACAGGTTTCTAGCTCCCACACAATTGCACTCATCTCACATGCTAGCAAAATAATGCTCAAAATTCTCCAAGCCAGGCTTCAACAGTACATGAACTGAGAACTTCCAGATGTACAAGCTGGATTTAGAAAAGGCAGAGGAACAAGAGATCAAATTGCCAACATCTATTGGATCATAGAAAAAGGAAGGGAATTCCAGAAAAATAGCTACTTCTGCTATACTGATTACATTAAAGCCTTTGACCGTGTGGATCACAACAAACTGTTAAAAATTCTTCAAGAGATGAGAATACCAGACTACCGTACCTGCTTCCTGAGAAACCTGTATGCAAGTCAAGAAGCAAAAGTTAGAACCGGACATGGAACAATAGACTGGTTCTAAATTGGGAAAGGAGAGCATCAGTGCAGTATATTGTCACCCTGCTTATTTAACTTATATGCAGAGTACATCATATGAAATGCTGGCCTGGATGAAGTTCAAGTTGTAATCAAGACCACCAGGAGAAATATCAATAACCTCAGATATGCAGATGATACCACCCTTATGGCAGAAAGTGAAGAACTAAAGAGCCTCTTGATGAATGTGAAGAAGAGTGAAAATGCTAGCTTAAAACTCAACATTCAAAAAACAAAGATCATGGCAGCATCTAATTCCTTTCCTTCATGGCAAACAGATGCAGAAATAACAGAAACAGTAACAGACTTTATTTTCTTGGGCTCCAGAATCACTCCAGCACCAGACCTCAGAACTAAGATCATGGCATCTGGTCCCATCACTTCATGGCAAATAGATGGGGAAACAATGGAAACAGTGACAGACTTTATTTTGGGGAGCTCCAAAATCACTGCAGATGGTGACTGCAGCCATGAAATTAAAAGACACTTGCTTCTTGGAAGAAAAGCTATGAAAAACCTACATAGCATTATTAAAAAGCTAAGACATCACTTTGACAACAAAGGTTTATAAAGTCAAAGCTATGGTTTTTCAGTAGTCATGTACATATATGAAATTTGGATCAAAAAGAAGGCTGAGCGCCAAAGAATTGATGCTTTTGAACTGTGGTGTTGGAGAAGACTCTTGACAGTCCCTTGGCTAGCAAGGAGATCAAACCAATCAATCCTAAAGGAAATCAACCCTGTATATTTATTGGAAGGACTGATGCTGAAGCGCTAACACTTTGGCCATCAGATGCAAAGAGCCCACTCATTGGAACAGACCCTCATGCTGGAAAAGATTGAAGGCAGGAGGAGAAGGGGACAACAGAGGATAAAATGGTTGGATGGCATCACCAATTCAATGAACATGAGCCAACTCTGGGAGACTGTGAAGGACAGGGAAGCCTGGTGTGCTGCAGTCCACGGGGTCTCAAAGAGTCAGACACGACAGAGCCACCAATCATATCTTTTGCACCACCAGCAATGGTGGTAGATTTACATTGCCTTGACAATTCACATATGATATATTTATAAATACCACATCCATGTCATAGCTGTATTTGTCTGTGTTAAAATTCCCCTAAATTAAACTTTGCATATTGATTTTTAAAATCACTTACTTTCATCAAGTATATATATTCTGATCTTTTAGATTTTAATCTTAACAGATTTTCTTCTTGCTTTTTTGAAATTCTGAGTTATGTTCTTTGTTATGGTCTTACTTAGAATTTTTCACTTAAAATGTTCTTCTCTGATAACTATCATTTAACAACTGTCTTATGCGCCTTACTGCTACTGCTGAAAATTTTGTGCTGGATTTTTAAGCGCTCTTTGTTATAACTTGTTTGGAATCATGAATATGAGCAAAGATATGGAATATGATCAGGTCCACACAAAACTTTTAGGTTGCCCATACCCTGAGACTCATTATCTACTGAAATATTAGAGAAATAAACTTCATTTAAATCTTTATATATGAAGGCAAGTACAAATCCTATTAAAAAATCAAAATGCTACTGCAATTAATTACATGGACAGTGTAACCAGGCTGCTTGGGATCAAATCCCAGAGCTACCGCTTACCAGCTATGTAACCATGATAAGAGACTTACCCTCTCTGGGCCTCAGTTTTCCATCTGCAGAGCTGGGCTCGTAGGGGTTTGTGAAGAAGATCACGAGTAAATATACATAAAGTATTAGAACTGTGTTGATGTAATAAGTTTATTGTTTCTGCCAAAATATGTAATTCGTGGGTCGATTACCTGGGAGTTCTTTTACCTTTTTTTTTTTTAAAACAACTTCTTTCCCTTTACTTTCTTTCATACGGTTTTCCCTTTTTAAAATAGCTCTAGATCCCCCGTCATCATCAAAGTATACTGTATTATTCAGTGCCTATGCTGATGTACCTCAATTTCCTATAGAAAGAGTTAGCTATGACTTCATCAATGTTCAAGGTCAATTTTGGTAAGGTAACATAGGTCTTTTTTTTTTCCTCATTCTATTTCTTTCTCTGAATCTTTTCTTCTCATCATGAACCAGATGCCACATAGGGTGATAATCAAATTGAGAAGTGAAATACAAAGGAAAGGCAATCTGACTTTTAGAGCCCTAAGAGAGTTTATGAGCCAAATGAAGAAAGAATCTAGACATTATACCTAGTGAATGCCCAGGAGGATAAAAAGGACAACAACCTCAACCAATAAAGCACAGTAACTACAGACGCTTTTCCACATCACAACATATCCTGACCTTACTCGGAGAGCTTTTCACTACTTAATCTTTTCATGGATGTCTTATGCACCAGAGGGGACAAGAGCAAGAACAGAATAAGCCATAGAGTTTCAGAGAGAATAAAGTACAGAGATTCAGAGAAAAAAGAAAAGAATTTTTTATTTTTTAAAAAAGAGTCAAGTTTTGACAAAAAGGAAATGGGAACAGGAAAGGAGATGGAAATGCCATATGAAAACTGCATATCCAGGGAGAAATATGGGAATACATGCAGTGCTTAGGAGATGACAATAAGTACCATTCTACTCTGAAAGGAGAAACCAAAAGGAAAAAAAAAAATCAGAGAACATGTGGGAAAATACATAGAGAGCACCTGAAAGGGTGAACCTGGGAAGAAGAAAAGAGCTTAAATTCACATTTGAGTGAAAAAAAGGCTTTCTTCCTTTTCAAAATCCCCATGCCCAACCAGCATCGGTCTTTGTGGGTATTCACACCTCCATCCCCATTACCCCATCTTTTGATATTTATTTTCATTCAAATAGGCTGCAAATCACTCTTACTAGAAACTTGCCAAATCATATTTCAAAAGTCTGTAAGAGATGATGCTCTTGGAATAGTGCCTTGGGACTGGCTGTTAGGTCACAGAGCTTTAGGCTCTGCCTGAAGAGCCACAGCAGCAGGGGGCAGGCTGAAAGTTAGCTCACCAGGTTAGAGCTAAGGGCTCCGATTACTTCCTCAGGCGACCCAGTTGGCTTTGCTAGCTTTGTGGCACAAATGGAATCTCTAGTCCCAGCCAGCTGTCACAAAGCTGCCAATGGCCAGAGGATGTCTGGGTTCTTATTCAGCCTGAGGATCCCGCACAGGTTAGCCCAGAGAGCATCGTGGCTACAACAGGAAGGATCAGGATTAGAACCCAGTGTCCTAGTTCAAAAAAAGCACTTTCACTTCAGAGGTGAGATTTCTGGAGTCTAAGCATGGCTAAGTAAGGCTGACTAGAGAACTTTCACTTACTGGGAGACTACTGTTGGGCAACTGTTTCTGTTTGTTTGTTTCCTTTCCTTCTTTCCTACCTTTATTAGATGGGTAAGGTTTTCTGGGCTTTTTTTCTCCTGGTCCTCTTGTCCTCCCGTCACCCTATACTGATTTGGAAGCTATGATGTTTCATTTCTTTTAGTGATTACCATTAATTAAAAAAAAATACAATGGGACTTTTCAAACACATATAAATAGAGTGAATAGTATAAATTTCCCAATGTACCTATTGCCTAGCTTCATCAGGTATAAATAAACTGCCAATTTTGCTCCACCTTTGATTATTTTGAAGAAATCCTAGAGTACTGTCAATTTATCTACACATATGTTACTATGTATCTCTAAAAGATAAGGACTCTTTTAAAAGTATATACATAATCACAATGGTAGTACCACACCTAAAAACATTCAAAATAATCCTTTTATATTCTCAAATATCCAGTCAATGTTCACACTTCCCTGATGGCGTTCATTTGTCTTCCTTTTTACCTTTTTTTTTTTGGCAGTTTGTAGTTGTGTGGGTCAGTATCTAAATAAGGTCCATACACTGAGATTCTTCAGTAAGTGTTTAAGTCTCTCCTTTCTCTCTGTTGCCCTTCTTTCTGTCTGTTTTTATCTTGTAATTTGCTCTTTGTTTGTTTTTCCCAAGTGTGAGTTTATTTCAAAATTATGAAGATTTATATATTATTTTTTATTATATATAATAAAGCAATCTTTAAAGTAAAAACTTTCACATTTAAAGTTTTTATTTTAAAAACGGTATTTTTAAAATGTAGACACTTAAAAACCACCAAAAAACTGAATATATCTTGCAGCATAGGCTTGCCCTTAAATATTCACATCCCAAATGCTGTTTAGAAAAGATTTAAAAACTGGCTACAAATCATTTACAATTGGCAATGATTAAAACCTCCTTGTCTCTGGAAGAGCAGATTAATGACACATAATGAATTTACTGTCACAAGCATTTAACAGTTTAATCAGCATATAGTTTTTATCAGTATACAAAACGGTCTTAGGTGGTCAGTCCAGTTCTGGAGTGAATACTGTATCAGGAAAAGTACACTTCACCAAAAAGAGAATATCAAAAAAAAAAAACAAAACAAAAAACAGAACATCAACTTTCAAATGGTCTTTTCAAAGAGTTTCCTTCTTTCCAAAGAGTTTTCAGCTCAGGAGAGAAGAACAGCACTTAATTACTGCACCCCTTGTATATGCATGTATGGCAGACTATACCAGGTTGTCGACAGGAACTGCAATATGCAGAATGACATAGTCAGCCCCTTCTTATGCCACCAAAAAGCAGTGCACAGTGTGAGCACCAAACACAAAAGCATAATAATCGTTGGAAGCAATCTCATTGTTTCAAATGTTTTCTTCAGTTGTTTCATGGATCCCATTAAAAAGCATGTACTGGCTAAGGCAGCAGTATCTCCAAAGGTATAAAACACTTCAAAAAGCTTTACGCCTCCAGGGAGCCACAGCAATCCAGTTCCAAGGATGGAGAAGATGCTGCTGACAACACATATCGCAAACCACTTCAGCCTGGTGTTGAAACTAAGGGATAAGGCATCAAGGACCTGCACGGTCAGGCCTTGCTCCTTGTTGTCCTGGATGCTCAGGACCTTCTCCTTGGCCCTGCTCTTGGGCCACAGCAGAGGCAGCTGCCCTTCCTTCCCCTCTTGCCTGCTGAGAAATCTTATAATCTGTTTTTTAAGTGAAGAAACTTTTTTTTTTACCTACTAAGTTTCCCACAGTCTATGTTTTGCTGACTGCATCCTTTAATGTTTTGTAAGAAAATATATTCCACTGTCTCTTATGTTTCCGGTGAAATTATAGTTAGATCTAAAGTCTGGAGCAGATTCGGGGCTTTGTTTATTTATATGTGTGGTGTTGTTGGCAAGATACCTTCATGGATGGAGCTGCACACATGTAAGCAGGAGACATATAATGTTCAATTATGACATTACCAGATATTGATGGTCACTACGCTAGAACCAGCTCATTAGAGGATACACATGATGATATATTTTTCTTTTTGCTTCTTTATTAGCTGGGATTTTTTTTTAATAGAAAAAACATTTCCCCTATCAAATAATGAGTTACACTGAAATGCAGATAATATGGGAAAGATAGGATAAGTTCTTAATTCTGTCTATTAATCACATTTTAAATTAGCTAGCTGGTTCTAGCTTCCTCTAAAGGTGATCAATAAAATTGGGAGTCTGTATTTGTGGGTGGGGAGGGGAAGAATCTCATTGTGAACTAATGGATTCAAACATAAACTGTAAGCAAATAAATAAAATGGTGTGGTTTAAACCAATAATTTTGGAGTTGTTTGTAATATGGCAGAACATAACTGCAGCAGTCCCCTTTCCTTTAAAGAGAAACCTTTGTGAATAAAGGTGTTCATTATGGCATCTGTCATTATCCTTTTTGCTGTACCCATGAGCTAGCATTCCATCCCTGATGGGGAGGTGGCATTGCCATTAGTTTTAGAAATCACTCCCCATTTGTGCACATCCAGGTTGCCTAATCAGTCCATGTTTCCCCTCATGTCTTATTTGGCATTACTGCCTCATGGATCATGTACTATATTTGCCTCTCAAGAGGCAGCCCCTTGCCCATGGCCAGGTTATCTGGTTTCTGCCATTGTTTCTAATTCACTAGTGACTCATTTATTTCAAATCCGATGTCCAGGAGGCTCTTTTCCCTAAGACACAACTTTAAGCAAAACTGGTCAGTCTCTTTCAGTCACAAAAAAGCCATATTTAATTTGCAGGATACTTCTGATATTACTAGAACTATATTCCTGTCCGAATGACAATGATTTGTGTGCAATTTCATTTGAGTATGAGGCACTGACATACAGCTTTCTTAATAGTCAGTCTCCGTCTGGGAGCCTAAGGACTGATGGTAGGGCTAAACAGAATAATATTCTTACGGTAAATTTTTTTTGTTTTTTTTTTTTACAGTAAAATTTTAATGGCTGTGTCTAGAGACCTCTTAAGTCTCCAGATCTCCAACATTCTGTAAGGAAGACACAACTAGGTTTGTTTACTAGCTAAGTGAATCTCACCCACCAGCTTTCAAGCTTGGGCCGATTCTTTGATGCAAAGTACTTTAAAGGCATCAACTCATCTAACTCTCACAAAATCCCTAGGAAATGGGATTCCTGATTACAGACAACAATACACCAGCACTTTTCAGCTTACCTGAAAATAGCAAAGTTGTAAAACTTAAATCAAAACGTGCTAGGGGTTTGCTGCACTGACTCTAGTCTGAGTATAGATCATTCTCATCATCAAGGTATGTTGGAACCCTAATTAGGCACTAGGGGAGCTACTAAAAAGGTATAAAACAGAATCTGTAACTTTGGTGGTCTTAGCCCTTTAAACTGTTAGCTAAATGAATGACACACACTTGCTGACTGCTCTGTGGACACGCCCATGGTTTTGGTGTATATAAATCCCCAGAAGTGAAGAGAAAAAAAGAAGTTAATCCCAGGCAGAGGAGCTGGGGAGAGACAAGCAGAAGAAAGAAACCAAAGAAGAAAGAAGGCTCCTTGACATAATAAGACTTGTCCATAGATCACAGTATATATAACTCAGGCCAGAAGGAAATATAGTAGATTTACATTGCTTCTTTCCTATGTGTTTTATTGTAGTACCATAAGATTGTAGCAAGAAAGGAAGAATAGCAAGAAAGAAGAACAACAAGAAAAACACTGAAACACCATAACAACAATGTTCTGACAGGCGGCTCATCCCCTTCATGGTGATTTTTCTTTGATCAAGTTGCTAATGTTATGATTAAGAGGGAGGGTGGTTGCGGGGTGGGGGTAGTGAGATACCTAGGAATAGTTCTTAGAAATCCTTGATCAGGTTCTGTAGCATCTTGCCAAACCTCCAGCCTGGTAATTTATATAGTCTTATGCAAAAACACAGACGCACTCTTCTGCCCTGGTTTTCTAGCAAAGAGAAAGCAGCTTATCGCTGCAGAGAAAGCTCACATTACAAAGACTTCATTACTTTTACAAAATATGCACCCAAGGACATTTACTAGTGTATTGAGAGCTATTATCATAAATAATTAAAACTAAACTATTCTTCTCTAAATAAATGTATAAAGTACATTGGGTGATTCCAAGCACTAAGCTTTCTCAACATACTGCTTTGTAGACTTACAGTGCAAGAATCCACCCAGGCCATTAAATTCACATTCCTGGTTTTTCCAGAGAGATATTATAAAGCAAATTTAGATGGGGCACAAGAACTTAGGACATAGAACTCATACTTTCTAGTTGGTCCTTTTATCCTATGGTAATTATTTACAAGGAAGTGAAAATGTTTATAGACAGCTTTGCAGAAAGGACTCTCACAGTAGTATTTCACACAAATACTCTGATGCACAGTTCAAAAAGCCCGTGTGTCAAGCAACATGACATTTCTTAAGCATCAGTGCTGTCTTGGAAGTCACTGAATTTGCGTTGAGGAGTTTCCTTCTGCAGTCTTTCCTACTCAAAGAATATAAAGTGAACAGCCGTCACAAATCTACAAAACGACTGAAAGGATTTCCTATGCTCATGAACCTAACATGCACTCTGATCTGTTGCTCAAACAGTTAACTGGAAATCTAATAACTGCTTGACTTGCTCCTACATTAGTCTTTGAGGAGACTGAGGTTGCCTTGAGAGTGAAAAGCTATTTTAAGGTTGATTTCTATAGGCAGGATTCTCCATATTTGGTTGGTCAACTTCCAGGCTTGTCCTGATTTGAGTCTTCTGAAGATGAGTAGCTTTCTGGGGTTCTGAAATATCCCAGAAACCCTGAGGCCCTCTAGAGTTACTCTAACCCAGTTAAACTCTCAAATCTGAAATTTAATTCAAAAGCAGCTTGCAAAGAATCTATCTGAGGTTTTTATTCCCGGGGTCTCTTTAAGCCAAACCAGAGCTCTTCTTCCTCCATCCCTCTTCAATCTTTACACTTGGCAGAAACCTGCTGAAGAACTCAGGCTCTGTTTTTTGCAGCTCTGTTACCCAAAGACTGTAAGCACGCATGTGGCCTCCAAATCAAAAGAATTCACACCAGATTTTAGGAAAACTCACGTCAAATAAACATAGTAAGTTAAATTAACAACTACAGGATAAGCAAAGACATTAGAGAAGATTGATATGGTACAGAAAGTGAAAGAGTTTCTCATTCTTGTGCGACTCTTTGTGACCCCATAGACTGTAGCCCACCAGGCTCCTCTGTCCATGGAATTCTCCAGGCAAGAATATTGGAGTGGGTTGTCATTTCCTTCTCCAGGGGAATTTCCCAACCCAGGGATTGAACCCAGGTCTCCTGCACTGCAGGCAGATTCTTTACCATTTGAGCCACCAGGTGCGGACTTCATTTTATATATCCTGAAGCTCGGTATCAGTAATCGGAGATAGTACAGTTAAACTGTTAAACTCATCCTCTCTCAGTTTTTTTCATGTAAGTTGCAGTTATTGCAGTCTTCTGACATGCCCTGTTTCCTTCCGCTTCAACCATGTCACCCACCACCAGCCTGGGCAGGATCATAGTAGTCTAAGATGTTCAAACACATGTGTTGAGTCCACCCTCTGGTCTTGAGTTCTGCTTATTCTTTCTCCTCCCCTACAAAATTTGAGAGAAATACGTAACCCTGAAGACATATTTGGGTTAACTGTATCAAAATGGCTCAATAAAAATGTCACATTTCAGACTTCCCTGGTGGTCCAGTGGTCAAGAATCTGCCTGCCAACACAGCGGACATGGGTTTGCGAGCTGGTCCGGGAAGATTCCACATGCCACAGGACAACTAAAGCCCATGCACCACACTGACTGACGCTTGCAAGCCCTAGAGCCTGTGCCCCACTGTAAAGAGAGCCACACACACTGAAACTAGGGAGCAGCCCCCGCTCACCGCATCTAGAGAAAGCCCACGGGCAGCAACAAAGATCCAGCACAGCCAAAAGTAAGTAAATACAGTTTTTAAAAAGATCTATTTAAGAAGTGTCGCATTGGACAGATTTGTATTCCATCGTGTGTAAGATGTTCCATTATCCATTCCATCATGGACTGTACATAGTACGAGGCGCATCATCAAGAGGTGACCAACCAGAAGAAGGCAAAACCACCAGCGTACATAATTAGAAGCTGAGGAGTAGGGACAGTGAGATTTCAGAGGCACTGCAAAGCCTTCTCAACCCAAACTGTCTTCTATTATTGGTTCCTATCACAGACTGTTTCCGCCATGGTATTTTACAAAAGTCACCTTACCCTCCCTTTGGGCTAAATAAGATTAGAAAAATATGTGGCAACCCCCTGCCATCACTCCCTATTCCACTCTCAGGGTAGCCAGCACTAACCCACTATGATTCTCTGTTCTGCTAAATGCAAAAGTGTCACTCAGAGAGCCGCTACCAGCTGTTGGTGTTAGCCTTCTAGAAGAAGCTGCTCGCTATTCTGAGATTAAGGCTTTGAAGTTTTAAAAACTAAATGAAATGTCAGACATAATGTCATTCTCGGGCATAAAAACTGTAAATCTCAAATGTTTGTATTAACAGATTATAAGACCTGCAAAAACGGGAAAGTATTTGGCAGTGAAGAAAGAAAGGAAATGTCGGGATATGAAATGGGGGTAAGGAGTAGCTCTCCGTAAAATATTCTGAAAACGGGAACATTAGTCTGCAATATGAATAATCACTCTCTCCACTGTCTGTCTGCTACAGTTGAAGTTTTCATAAAGCAGTAATTTTTCAGAATGAAAACATTAAGATTTTCAATCCATTTGTTACCCAGTTTTACTTAATCAGAGACTAAGATATAATGTGTTTTTATGAATACTTAAAATGTAGACAGAATGGAGAGATCAAGAAATTATTTTATTTTCAATAGTAAGTTTCTCATTCTCACCTCTCCTGTCAAGTTAGTCCTGTTCTACAAGTGCAAAAGTGAAGAAAATTGTTGAAGGACAAGTTCAGAAGGCAGAAAAGCGTGACCCAAGGTGAACCCATAAAGCCTGGTGAAAATAAAAGTCAAAGAATCTTAGTATAATAATTACAGCAGCAGGAGCTTTTACTATCGGGGATCTGGGGGAGGCTGAATCTTCTAGTGTTTAAAGTTGGAAATCTGAAATTTGGAGGACTGCGTCTGCACTCTGGGTGGGGGCAGGGAGCTGGAATTTATCCTTAGGTCCTCATTTCTCTTCAGGAAGCACCACTTTGGTAAGGGTTATAGTAACAAGGTCGGTTAGACCCACCCGGATTAATCCATCTGGACTGCTGTAACAAAACAGCACAGACTTGCTCCTTGACCAAAGTTTAGACTCCTTGGGATCTCTTCTGGACTCATTGTCAACTATGGCCCCCAATTTTGCTGCGCAGCCTAAATGTATCAAGGATCCTGCTAAGGCAGTGTAGAGAGAATCTCCCACCCATGATAACGGATTGCCATAGCCTGCCTTTAGCAAGGAACCTGTCAAGTCAATTTAACAACAATCCCCCTAGTCTTGATGCCTCCTCATTAATTTTCTACCCAGGGACTCATCCGCTCAACCCTCACCCACTCCTTGGCTATAAATCTCTACTCATTCTTGCTGCACTTAGTAGAGTTGAGCCCAGTCTCTCTCCCCTACTGCCATAGTCTTGATCACCTATCAAAATAGTCCTGAATAAAGTCTTTCTTACTGTTTTAACAGGTGTAGGAACAACTTTTTCTTTAACACTTATAGTGTTATAACTTAGATGTGATCAGATTCATCATCCAGACCCTTGGGCTGGAAGTCCTTCCTGGCTCTTCGTTTCAAATGGTGATTTATTCTCTGACTCCTTGGCTGGAAATTTGTTTCCTAGCTCCTTCTGAAGCCTCTTTGTTCTCTCTGATTCCTGCTTCTCCCACAAATCTTCTCAGTTGACTGAAACCACTTGCTAACTACATGCTCCACCATTACTCGACTAACTGTCCACTTCCTTTCTTGTTGGTATGATATTATGAAGGATAATTTGAAACTAAGGATCTCTCTGAACTGACTCATCTAAGTCTTCTTTCTTTCCATCACTTCTCTTCCTTTAACCACTTTCACTTTCCCTTCATTCCTTGAATCTTTTGATAAATCCATCTTCAAACAATGCCTCCTCCTTCACTCCTCTGCTTAGCCCTGTTAGAACTTCTCTTTCTTGTCTAGGCCTTCAACATCCTGTATTTAGTAGGATTTTAAGCCTCTTGCCCCTATAATTGCTCTCAAGGGACTCAGGGATCCCCAGAAGCAACTGCCTGAGGAAGAAAAGGGAAAAAAAAAAGGCTAATTGTAAATAGACTGGATATTGTATCCACTCAGATGAGCCTTAACATTTAGACAACTAATTGAATATTCCCTCAGTCTCTCAACCTAAAATTCATTCCACAGCCTCCTTTTTTATTTATTTTTATTTTTCTATTGAAGGATAATTGCTTTTCTGAATTTTGTTGTTTTCTGCCAAACCTCAACAAAAATCAGCCATAGGTACACATATATCCCCTCCCTTTTGAACTTCTCTCCTATCTCACTCCCCACCCCACCCCTCTAGGTTGATACAGAGCCCCTGTTTGAGTTTCCTAAACCATACAGCAAATTCTCATTGGCTATCTATTCTACATATGGTAATTTAAGTTTCCATGTTACTCTTTCCTTACATCTCTCCCTCTCTTCCCCTCTCCCCATGTCCATAAGTCTATTCTCTATGTCTGTTTCTCCATTGCTGCCCTGTAAATAAGTTTTTCAGTACCACTCTTCTAGATTCCACATATGTGCATTAGAATATGATATATATCTTTCTCTTTCTGACTCACTTCACTTTGTATAATAGGTCCTAGGTTCATCCACCTCATCAGAACTGACTCAAATGTGTTCCTTTTTATGGCTGAGTAATATTCCATTGTGTATATGTACCATCATTTCTCTATCCATTCACCTGTCGATGGACATCTAGGTTGCTTCCGTGTTCTAGCTATTGTAAATAGTGCTGCAATGAACAATGTGGTACATGGGTCTTTTTCAATTTTGGTTTCCTCAGGAGTGGGATTGCTGGGTCACATGGTGGTTTTATTCCTAGTTTTTAAAGGAATCTCCATACCATCTTCCATAGTGGCTGTATCAATTTACATTCCCACCAACAGTGCAAGAGTGTTCCCTTTTCTCCACACCCTCTCCAGCATTTATTGTTTGTAGACTTTTTGATGATGGCCATTCTGACAGGTATGAGGTGATATCTCATTGTGGTTTTGATTTGCATTTCTCTAATAATGAGCGATGTTGAGCATCTTTTCATGTGTTTGTTAGCCATCTGTATGTCTTCTCTGGAGGAATGTCTGTTTAGGTCTTTTTCCCACTTTTTGATTGGGTTGTTTGTTTTTCTGGCATGGAGTTGTATGAGCTGCTTGTATATTTTGGAAATTAATCCTTTGTCAATTGTTTCATTTGCTATTATTTTCCCCCATTCTAAGGGTTGTCTTTTCACCTTGCTTATAGTTTCCTTTGTGATGCAAAAGGTTTTAAGTTTAATCAGGTCCCACTTGTTTGTTTTTATTTCTATTACTTTAGGAGGTGGGTCATAGGGGATCTTGCTTTGATTTATGTCATCCAGTGTTCTATGTTTTCCTCTAAGAGTTTTACAGTTTCTGGTCTTACATTTAGGTCTTTAATCCATTTTGAGTTTATCTTTGTGTATGGTGTTAGGAAGTGTTCTAATTTCATTCTTTAACATGCAGCCTGTCCAGTTTTCCCAGCACCATTTACTGAAGAAGCTGTCTTTGCTGCATTGTATATTCTTGCCTCTTTTGTCAAAAATAAGGTACCCATAGGTGCATGGGTTTATTTCTGGGCTTTCTATCTTGCTCCATTGGTCTATATTTCTGTTTCTGTGCCAGTATCATACTGTCTTGATGACTGTAGCTTTGTAGTATAATCTGAAGTCAGAAGGTTGATTCTTTCAGCTCCATTCTTCTTTCTCAAGACTGCTTTGTCTATTCAGGGTCATTTGTGTTTCCATATGAATTGTGAAATTTTTTGTGCTACTTCAGGACTTCCCTTGTGGTTCAGCTGGTAAAGAATCTGCCTGCAATGTGGGAGACTTGATTTCGATCCCTGGGTTGGGAAGACCCCCTGGAGATGGGCATGGCAACCCACTCCAGTATTCTGGCCTAGAGAATTGCATGGATCGTATAGTCCATGTGGTCACAAAGAGTCAGACATGACTGAGCGACTTTGACTTTCACTTTGTGCTAGTTCTGTGAAAAATGCCATTGGTAATTTGATAGGGACTGCATTAAATCTGTGGATTGCATTTGGTAGTATACTCATTTTCATATTATTGATTCTTCCTATTCAGAAACATGGAATATCTCTTCATCTGTTTATGTCATCTTTGATTTCTTTCATCAGTGTCTTGTAATTTTCTGCATGCAGTTCTTTTGTCTTCTCAGGGAAGTTTATTTCTAGATATTTAATTCTTTTTGTTGCAAGGGTAAATAGGATTGATTCCTTAATTTCTCTTTCTGATTTTCCATTGTTAGTATATAGAAATGCCAGTGACTTCTGTGTATTGATTTTGTATCCTGAGACTTTGCTAAATTCACTGATCAGCCCTAGTAACTTTCTGATAGTATCTTTAGGGCTTTCTGCGTACAGTATCATGTCATTTGCAAACAGTGAGAGCTTTACTTTTTTCCAATCTGGATTCCTTTAATTTCTTTTTCTTCTCTGATTTCTGGAGCTAGGACTTCTAGAACTATGTTGAATAATAGTGGTGAAAGTGGACCACTTGGCTTGTTCCTGATCTTAGGGGGAATGCTTTCAGTTTTTCACCATTGACAATGATGTTTGTCATAGACTTATATATATGGCCTTTACTATCTTGAGGTAGGATCCTTCTGTATTCATTTTTTGAAGAGTTTTAATTTTGTCAAAGGCTTTCTCTGCATCTATCGAGATGATCAAATGGTTTTTATCTTTCAATTTGTTAATGTGGTGTATCACATTGATTGATTTGTGTATATTGAAGAATCCTTGTATTCCTGAAATAAACCCAACTTGATCATGGTGTATGAGCTTTTCAATGTGTTGCTGAATTCAGTTTGCTAAAATTTTGTTGAGGATTTTTGCATCTATGTTCATCTGTGATATTGGCCTGTAGTTTTCTTTTTTGTGTGTTGTCTTTATCTGGTTTGGGTATCAGGGTGATGGTGGACTTGTAGAATGAGTTTAGAAGTGTTCCTTCCTCTGCAATCTTTTGAAAGAGTTTTAGAAGGATAGGCATTAGCTCTTCTCTAAATGTTTGATAGAATTCTCCTGTGAAGCCATCTGGTTCTGGGCTTTTGCTTTTTGGGAGATTTTTAATCACAGCTTCAATTTCAGTGCTTGTGATTCAGTTCATAATTTCTATTTCTTCCTGGTTCAGTCTTGGAAGACTGAACTTTTCTAAGAATCTGTCCATCTCTTCCAAGTTATCCATTTTATTGCCATATAGTTTGTTCATAATAGTCTCTTATAATCCTTTGTATTTCTGCATTGTCTCTTGTAGCCTCTCCTTTATCATTTCTAATTTTGTTGATTTGACTCTTTTCTTTTTTTTTCTTGATGAGTCTGGCTAAAGGTTTGTCAATTTTGTTTATCTTCTCAAAGAACCAGCTTTTAGTTTTATTCATCTTTACTATTGTTTCTTTCATTTCTTTTTCATTTATTTCTGCTCAGATATTTATGATTTCTTTCCTTCTACTAATTTTTGGGGGGTTTTGTTCTTCTTTTTCCAGTTGTTTTAGGTGTAAAGTTAGGTTGTCTGTTTGATGCTTTTATTGTTTCTAGAGGTAGGATTGTATTACTATAAACTTCCCCCTTAGGACTGCTTTTGCTGCATCTCATGGATTTTGGGTTGTTGTGTTTTCATTGTCATTTCTTTCTAGAAATTTTTTTATTTCCCTTTTTATTTCTTCAGTAACCTGTTGGTTGTTTAGAAACGTGTTGTTTAATCTCCACATGTTTGTGTTTCTTATAGTTTTTTTCTTGTAATTTATATCTAGTCTCATAGTGTTGTGGTTGGAGAAGATGCTTGATGCAATTTTAATTTTCTTAAATTTACTGAGGTTTGATTTCTGACCCAAGATGTGGTATATTCTGGAGAATGTTCCATGTGCACTTGAGAAGAAGGGGTATTCTTCTGAATTTGGATGGAATGTCCTGAAAATATCAATGAGATGCATCTCATCTAATGTATCATTTAAAATTTGTTTCCTTATTAATTTTCTGTTTTGATGATATGTCCACTGGTGCAAGTGGGGTGCTAAAGTCTCCTACTATTATTATGTTACTGTCAATTTCTCCTTTTATGTCTCTTAGTGTTTGTCATGTATTAAGCTGCTCCTACGCTGGATGTATAGATATTTATAACTGTTATGGCTTCCTCTTGGATTGATCCTTGGTCATTATGTAGTGTCCTTCCTTATCTCTTGTAATCTTTAGTTCAAGGTCTATTTTGTCTGATATAAGGATTGCTACTCCAGCTTTCTTTTGCTTCCCATTTGCATGGAATATATTTTTCCATCCTCTCACTTTCAGTCTATATGTGTCTTTAGGTCTGAGAAGGGTTTCTTGTAGACAGCATACATATGGGTCTTGTTTTTGTATCCATTCAGCCAGTCCGTGCCTTTTGGTTGGAGCATTTAATCCATTTACATTTAAAATAATTATTGATATATATGTTCCTATTTTCTTAATTGTTTGGGGTTGATTTTGTAGATGTTTCTTCTCTTATATTTCTTGACTATATAACATTTGTTGTAAAGCTGGTTTGGTGGTACTGAATTCTCTTAACTTCTGCTTGTCTGAAAAGCGTTTTATTTCTCCATCAACTTTGAATGAGATCCTTGACAGGTACAGTAATCTTGGTTGTAGATTTTTCACTTTAAATATATCCTGCCATCCCCTTCTGGTCTATAGAATTTCTACTGAAAAATAAGCTGTTAAACGCATGGGGTTTCCCTCTAATGTTACTTTTTGCTTCCCCCTTGCTGCTTTTAACATTCTTTCTTGGTGTTTAGTCTTTGTTAGTTTGATTAGTGTGTGTCTTGGCATGTTTCTTCTTGGGTTTATCCTGAATGGGACTCTCTGCACTTCTTGGA
Organism: Antilocapra americana; assembly: GCA_007570785.1. Lineage (NCBI taxonomy): Eukaryota > Metazoa > Chordata > Mammalia > Artiodactyla > Antilocapridae > Antilocapra > Antilocapra americana. The sequence continues at coordinate 5,548,648 of ML663008.1, read as the reverse complement.
CTTGATTGACTATTTCCTTTTCCATGTTGGGGAAATTTTCAACTATAATCTCTTCAAAAATCTTCTCATACCCTTTCTTTTTCTATTCTTCTTCTGGACCCCTATAATTCGAATGTTGGTGCATTTGATATTGTCTCAGAGGTCTCTGAGACTATCCTCAGTTCTTTCCATTCTTTTTACTTTATTCTGCTCTTCAGAAGTTATTTTCACCATTTTATCTTCCAGTGCACTGATTCATTCCTCTGCTTCAGATATTCTGCTATTGATTCCTTCTAAAGTATTTTTAACTTCAGTAATTGATTTGTTTGTATGTTTATTCTTTAATTCTTCTACATCTTTGTTAATTGATTCTTGCATTTTCTCCATTTTGTTTTCAAGGTGTTTGATTATCTTTACTATCATTATTCTGCATTCTTTTTCAGATAGTTTGCCTATTTCCTCTTCATCTATTTGGACCTCCATGTTTCTAGTCTGTTCCTTCATTTGTGTAGTATTTCTCTGCCTTTTCATTATCTTTTTTTTTAACTTATTATGTTTGAGGTCTCCTTTTCCCAGGCTTCAAGGTTGAATTCTTTCTTTCTTTTGGTTTCTTCCCTCCTAAGGTTGGTGCAGTGGTTTGTGTAAGCTTTGTATAGGGTGAGATTTGTGCTGAGTTTTTGTTTGTTTTTTTCCCTCTGACGGGCAAGGCTGAGTGAGGCTGTACTCCTGTCTGCTGATGATTGGGTTTTCATTTTTGTTTTGTTTGTTGTTAAGATGAGGCAGCCTACACAGGGTGCTACTGGTGGTTGGGTGATGCTGGGTCTTGTATTCAAGTGGTTTCCTTTGTGTGAGTTCTCACTATTTGATACTCCCTAGGGTTAGTTATCTGGTAGTCTAGGGTCTTGGAGTCAGTGCTGCCACCCCAAAGGCTCAGGGCTTGATCTCTGGTCAGGAATGAAGATTCTACAAGTGGTTTGTCATGGCATTAAGTGAGACTAAAACAAATATCCAAAAACAAGAAACCAAAGATGGACCCCAGACAAATGGCAGTTACAAAATCAGGCAATAATAATTAAAATAATGGAATATACACACACACATATATATATACCCCTGAGCAAAGTCAAAACAGTCCAACAAAAATAAATTACAATAGATTGACCCAGCAAATAAGGAAAATAAAAAATTATATTTACCAGTTAACAACAAAACTAACTAAAGCACAAACTGGAAAACAAAACTAAAGCAGGGTGCGAAGTGGAGAATAAAGCAATGAAAACTAAACTAATAAATATGTTGAGAGGAAAGGAAAGAAAGAAAGAACAGATATGCGAAGTTAAAAAGAGGTAGATGAAGAAAATTTATATACATTAAAGATTAACTGCAGGGGGAAAAGAACAGTAGGAAAGGCAAAGAAAGGAATAAATGTAGAAAAATATAGTAGGTTAAAAAGTTAAAAAATTATAAAAAAGAGAAAAGAAAAACAAAAACGGAAGAAAAAAAGTAAAAGAAGGAAAACTCCCCAGAAATGCAAAAGCCTAAAGTAGAGGCAGAGATTTATGATAAAAAACGTGACTGAGGAAAAAAAAGCTCAAAACCTTAAATAGATTTATAATGCCAATAAAATTGACAACTACAACAGGGAGGGGGAAGAAAGGAAACAACAAGAAAAAAAAATCCAAAGAATCTACAGAACAAGTCAAAACATAAGAATAAGAAACGTCTTTCTTGAGTCACTGCTGTTAGAATCCTTTTCCCTCTCTGGGAGTCACAGTCTACCTCACCTCCCTAGGATGCCCTCTAACAGTGTGCTGATCTCTGGACCTGCTATGGGGGCACCTCAGATTCTAATCTGGTCCTACTCCTCTGTGTTCTTGCCTCCAATGCCCACAGCTACCAGAATTAGTGTGTTTTCTTTTGTGGGAGCTCTCAATGACCTTTTATATATTCCACAGACACAGAATCTGCCTAGTTGATTGTGTGGATTTAATCTGTAGCTTGTACAGCTGGTGGGAGGGTTTGGGTCCTTCTTCCTTAATCACACTGCCCCTGGGTTTCAATTGTGGTTTTATTTCCACCTCTGCCTGTGGGTCATCCACTGGAGTTTGCTTCTGAGGCTGCCCTGGAGGACTTGCGTTTGCCCCTGTTAAGGGCCAGGTATGGAGGTGGTGCAGCTTTTTGGGTCACAAAGTTCTGGGAGCACCAGATACTCAGGGGAGTTGGCAGCTAGGGCAGCAGGAAATATAGAGTTCTAGAAGGGTATGGCAACCAGTATTGGCCAATATGCTCCAGTATTCTTGCCTGGAGAACCCCCGTCCCTGACAGAGAAGCTGGCAGCCCACAGTCTACAGGGTTGCAAAGAGTCAGACACTACCGAAGTGACCCTGTGCGCATAGGCACAAGACTTTTTTTTGCCTGTGGCAGCTCTGCCCCAGTGAGAGCTAAGTGTGAAGGTGGCACAGCTATTTGGCTTGCAGGGGCCCTGCCGGCGCCAAGTGTGCAGGGACACAGACTGCCTCAGCCACAGGAGTTACGGCCCTATCAGAGTCTTTTTTCAAGCCTCTTGTAGCTGGCGATCAGAAGGTCTCTTTGGCCAATATTTCTCCCTAGCTCTGTCCATTCAGGCACTTGGAGGACTCCTTTGTCTGGGGTCCTTCTCTACTGTTCGGTGTGTCAGGCACATAGAAGGGCCCCTTGGCTGGGGTCCTACTCTGTGGATTGGTGTTTCAGGCACTTCAAGGGGCACCCTGGATGGGATCCTACTCTGTAGTTCCCCTGCGTCAGTCACTTAAAGGAGCTGATGGGAGAGAGGCCATGGTGATGGCTCCACCCCCTACACATGACTCAGCAGTATCACCTTGCTTCCATGACTGCCCTGCTTTTCTCCACAGGCATTTCCCAACACAATCTCCTAGATAGCATATTGAAAAGCAGAGACATTACTTTGTTAACAAAAGTCCATCTAGTCAAGGCTATGGTTTTTCCAGTAGTCATGTATGGATGTGAGAGTTGGACGGTGAAGAAAGCTGAGGGCCAAAGAATTGATGCTTTTGAACTGTGGTATTGGAGAACAAATGGCAATTGGAGACTACAAGGAGATCCAACCACTCCATTCTAAAGGAGATCACTCCTGGGTGTTCATTAGAAGGACTGATGTTGAAGCTGAAACTCCAATACTTTGGCCACCTCATGCGATGAGTTGACTCACTGGAAAAGACCCTGATGCTGGGAAGGATTGGGGACCAGAGGAGAAGGGGACGACAGAGGATGAGATGGCTAGATGGCATCACTGACTCGATGGACATGGGTTTGGGAGGACTCTGGGAGTTGGTGATGGACAGGGAGGCCTGGCGTGCTGCATTTCATGGGGTGGCAAAGTGTCGGACACGACTGAGTGACTGAAGTGAACTAAACTGACTCAGACAATTGCCCTGATGTGAGGATCGGACCCCTGCTTCAGTTTCCTCACCTGCTGAGGGCAGGTCCAGTTCTATTCACACTCCTGTTTCTCCCCTTAGTTCCTTCGTCCTACCGAGTTTTGCGTTGGTCTATATATTCTTTCCCACCGGTCTGGTACTCCTGTCTGCTCTCAGCTGGTGTTCTGCATGCACTTTTGTGTCTGAGGTGTGTTCCTGATGTATCTGTGGAGACAGATGCACTCCACATCCACCTACTCCTCTGTCATCTTGTTCTTTCTCTACAACCTCTTTAAGATTACACATCAGAGCAAAAGAAAATCTTAATACTTCCTTCACAAATATTGGTAAAATCCTTTAGCTCTCTATTGAGTTAAGTAATCTCAACTTGTCCTGTTTGCCAGAAACACAATTCAGATAAAAATATAAACCAGAGAAACTATTTCATGGAAATCAGTGAGTTCAACATTATTGTGTTTATCAGACTCATCATTAAAATTTCAGAATGGGAGCTATTTGGTCTCGTGTCTGAATATTTGTATATGTTTATGTATGTACATATGTCATGTATATGTGATATTTTTCTACTTCCAGATGGTATTACTAAATTAATTTACACAATCTCATAAAGTAGCTCTCAAATTGGTTTAAAGACCTTATATATATATTCTTAAAACTCTCAGAAATATAGAAATGAACCCAAATGTTTTTGAAATTCATGTGACCTGAGTAAATACTTTTTATTTTACTTGGGTTTACTGGTCAATAAGGTAATAGTATATCTATTAGATGTTTAAGGCTATTAAAATTATAAGAACAAATGGACAAGATGCAATATAAATAAATTTTGTGATATCCATTATCCGTTACTTTATGCATATCAAGCACAGCAGTAAAACAAAAGAACCCATGTATTTAACCTTTATAGGTTTTGCATTTCTGCTACATGCCTAACATACATATTAGCATATGTATATGTATAAAAATAGTATATGTATAAAAATAGTTAAGAAGGAAATAACTTGAGATAATGATTAACTTTGTTTAATAACATATCTGCCTGAAAATAGTTTCCAAAGTCTTTCTGATAACATGTAAACTTTGAGTTATGCTAAATTAAGTAACAGATATGTGTTAAATATCTAGATCATTTCTAAGTAAGATAAACTACTGAAACATTCATTACTAAGCACTTTTGGCTTTTTATTTTATAGGGAACACAGAAGCTAAACATATTTGGATTTGTTAATAAACATTTTTTTGGCCACATTGAAAAGTTGTACTATGAGGAAGCTTATACCTATAAAAACTGTAAGATGGAATGATGGTTACTTTTATGTATCAGCTTGACTGGGCTAAGGAATGGTAAAATATTATTTCTTTGTATGTCTATGAGGGTGTCTCTGGAAGAAATAAGCCATTGCTTCAGCAGAGTGAGCAAAGAAGATGACCCTAACTAATGCTGGTGGGCATTATCTAAATCAACATGGGTCTGATTAGAACAAAAAGGTACAGCTCTTTTTACTTGAGCTGAGACATCCAACTTCTCCTCCTCCTGAACATAAGAGCTTCTACTTCTTTAACTTTTGGAATCAGATTGGGACTTACACCATCAGGCCCTCAATTCTCAGGCCTTCAGACTCAGACTGAATTATATCGACCTTGCCTGGCTCTCCAACTTGGAGACAGCTGACTGTGGGACTTCTTGGTCTCTGTAATTGTGTTAGCCAATTCCTATGACAAGTCTTCTCTTATACATGTCTATATATACCCTATTGGTTGTTTCTCTGGAAAGCTCTAACTCATACAGATTACATATTTATTAAATTCGCTAGTCTACAGAATGGTGGTATGTGACAGACAATCATAACTGTCTACTTCCTAATTTTCCTATGTTGAAAAAAGGTTACAGCCTCTTCGATAAGTGGTGCTGGGAAATCTGGACAGCTACATGTAAAAGAATGAAATTAGAATACTATCTAATACCATACACAAAAATAAACTCAAAGTGGATTAAAGACTTAAATGAAAGATAGGACACTATAAAACTCTTAGAAGAAAACATAGGAAAAACACTCTCTGACATAAATCACCACAAGATCTTTCTTGACGCACCTCCTAAGATAATAAAAATAATAATACACAATTGTGATCTAATTAAACTTAAAAGGTTTTGCACAGCAAAAGAAATCATAAACAAGATGAAAAGACAACCATCAGAATGTGAGAAAATATTTGCAAACAAAGCAACAGAGAAAGGGTTAGTCTCCAAAATATACAGCCAGCTTATGGAGCTATATATCAAAAATACAATCAAAACAAAAATGGGTAGAAGACCTAAGCAGACATTTCTCCAAAGAAGACATATAGATGGCCAACAAACACATGAAAAGATGCTCAATATCACTAATTTCAAAACTACAATGAGGTGTCACTTTACCCCAGCCAGAATGGCCATCATCAAAAAAATCTACAAACAATAAATGCTGGAAAAGATGTGGAGAAAACGGTACTCTCCTATACTTTTGGTAGAAATGTAAATTGGTACAGCCACTGCAGAGAACAGAATGGAGGTTCACTAAACAACTAAACATAGAACTAACGTATGACCCTGAAATCCCACTACTGGGCATATACCCTGAGAAAACTGTAACTCAAAAAGACAAATGTACCCCATTGTTTATTGCAGCACTATTTACCACAGCCAGGACATGGAAGCAGCTTAGATGTCCACTGACAGATGAATGGATAAAGAAGATGTGGTACATATGTACAATGAAATATTACTCAGCCACAAAAAGGAATGAAGTGGAGTCAGCTGAGGTAATGTGGATGAACCCAGAGCCTGTCATACAGAGTGAAGTATGTCAGAAAAAGAAAAACAAATAAACTACACCAGCAAATATACATGGAATCTAAAAAAAATGGTACTGATGAACCTATTTATAGAGAAGGCACAGATGTAGAGAATGGACTTGTGGACACAGGTGGGGAAGGAGTGGAGGGGGATGCATTGAGAGAGTAGCCCTGGCATAAATACACTACCACGTGTAAAACAGAGAGCTAGTGGGGAGCTGCTGCAGAGCAGAGGGAGATCAGTTCCGTGCTCTGTGAAGGCCTAGAGGGGTGGGATAGGAGCATGGGAGGGAGACTCCAAGTGGGGGGATACATGTATCATCTGGCTGATTCACAATATTGGCATAGTCTTTTTTTTTTTGGCCTGACAGCATGTGGGATCTTAGTTCTCTGACCCAGGGATGGAACCCATACTCCCCTGCACTGCAAGTGCAGAGTCTTAACCACTGGACCACCAGGGAAGTCTGACTCATGATGCTCTGCAGCAAAAACACAACTTTGTAAAGCAATTACATTTCATTTTTTAAAAAATCAATTTTAGGGAATTCCATGGTGGTCCAGTGGTCAGGGCTCCGTGCTTCCATCACCAGGGTCTGGGTTAGATCCCTGGTTGGAGAGCTAAGATCCCACACGCTGCATAGCACGGCCAAAAATAAGGAAAGAAAGAAACTTTTAATAATATCACTAATGGCTTAGAATCATCGTATGTAAATAAAACTACTACAAATAATAACGATAAAGAGAAATAACTTTACCTGAAAAGAAGGAAATGTAGGAGGTAGTTTTGTTAAAGGGAAGAAGAGTAATTTTGTCCTAAATTAAATGACTGGTTGCTCCAGTATGAGAAAAGGGAAAGTATAAGAGAAAAGGGAAAGTATAAGACAAAAACTGAATGAATATAAAGTTTTTCTGTGGAAAGTCTGCAGAAAAGGAATCTTGAAAAGGAACTCTTATCTCATGTGGTCAAAGCAGACTCAGACTGGATGTGCTTATTTATGTTTCTTAATGAACTCTGATATCAAAAGAATACTGATGCAAAAATAGAATTTGACTTTCTCTCTGCTAAGAATGGTAAGATTTTTTCAGATTGTTGTTCTGCTCTTAATAAGAGATTGTAAATATTTTTTCTTTACCTTTTGCATAATATGCTTAGGAAAACAAGATTTTGTGTCATATCAGAATTTTCCTGTGCTTTATGTAAACATTTATCACACCCTTGATTATTTATGAAGACCAAGTCTTCTCATTTTTAAAAGAGCCAATAAGGTTTTTTACAACCATGTAACCTCCTATAGTTATTTTTCAATTATTTTGTCACTTCATTTAAATAGGTAGCTCAGTATCATTTCACAGTGATTTATGATCTTATTTAATCATGTATTCAAACTTTTTGAAATTTTTGACAATTTTGCCTTCCCTAAATCAAATTCTAGATAAAATTTTGATATTGAACTGACTTTGAGATTTCTCAGAGGGCTTCTGGAAATTTTCAAAGGTTTGTTCTTTTACCTTGTAAAAAGAGAGATATTAAAAATTAATTAGATTTATCTGTATGTTGAATGACATGAAAATCATTGTCAAGTAAGAACAGATGCTTAACCTTCCATAGATCATATTTGCATGGGTAAGTGTCATTAACATAAATATTTTAAAAATTGTGTGAAGTTTATAGAAATTTGTCAGTATCCTTGCTGGCCATATGTCCAATATAACGTTATCAGTCATAATTACAGTTGTTATTTTTAAATGTTGCATGCCACAGAAATAACCAAATTCCCCCAAATGAACTCACATCAGATCTTTAACAATGGTCAGTTTAAGTCTTCTGTCATTCACAAGTAGTTACTCTTTTACTGTGATACTTTCTTTAAAGTGTTTGCAAGCAACTACAGGCCAGAGTGCTTCACCTTCAACAAAAAGAGACGGACTCAGAGACTCATGGAAAAGAATACAACAGGTACTCTGGGATACAGGCCAAAAGTGACCAAAATGTCATTGCTTAAATAACTCTGAGACCATACCAGTGCAATGAGTAAGAATTTCCAGAACTCTAGTTAAGAAGCTACAGGTTCATAAAACTGCTAACTCAAGATTAAGCAGAAGAAAAGTTAATTACATGAGTCTGAATGAGCTGATTAAAGATAATTATGGTTTTGTCTTTGAAACTTTGCTAGTTCTTTAATGTTCTATGTTCTGATAGTATCCCTTTCCCTTTTCTTAACCCACAACAATAATTGTATTTTTATAAATACAAATTGAACACATTTTTTTCTTCATGGTCTAGCTTCTCCAGAATTAAGAAATTCTCATTGAGTATTAATTATTTGCATAAATTCAGTAAGAATCTGTCCTTTCTATAATACAGCATAACTGGAAAAATTAGTTATATAACCAAGCTTTGAATAGAATGTCATTTTTAGAATGATGTACCTAGAATCAGATATGACCAGATAAAACCAGATAGTTTTAAAAAACTAAGATTGACTTTATGGAGCCAGTGCTTATGAATCCTTCTTGGAAAAACCAGCTTGACTTACAGGATTTTTAGTCTTACAGATAAATAAATAAAGTCACTTCCTGTCAGGCCCAGGAAACCTAGGATATTTTGAGGGGCCTCAAGAAGAGAGGAAATCACCCAAATCTAAAAGTATTTCAGATAAAGTATGGTAGTATGCTTTTGGCTTGGCTTCCTAGTTTCAAGAGGTTTCTAAAAGTCTTTTGAGATTCCCTACTAAAAGTTCCAGCAAAATAGACTTAAAAAAAAAAAGCCTATGTGGTCAAATACATTGTTGCTGAACTTATGTAAATTACTGAGCCAAATATAATGAAATCAGATTTATTTTGGAAACAAGAATCAAAAAGGAGGGTGACTATATAAAGAAATTTCATGTTTCATAAGCTATAGGAAGTAGGTATACTTCATAAATCATAGGAAAACCATAGCACACCCTTGTGGGTTATCAGATTCTGGTCTGATTCATTGTCTATGAGGTTTTGTTCTCTATCTGTAAATTAAACTAGGTCCAGCTCTACTGCATTTTTTGTTAGTCCTTACTAAATTTTCAATTTTTCTCGTTTCTTCCAATATCTGGCTACACCTCTTCATATTAATGTTTTCAACTTTTCTCCCACTCTCCTGCCTTAGAGATACTGAGAATTAGAATCTGACTGTCCAGGTCCTTATCTGAATTCTGGGTCATCTCGTACCTAAAGAAGTCCTGCTCGCTAAAGCTGGACATTGAACACTCTCTGTGCCTGGAGCTGCTGCTGTGTGGGCCACTTGGAAAGTTCACTGGAAGACTTACATCTTCCATGCTCTGCTTCAGAAAATAACCACAACTGTGACAGAAGAGCCTTGCGGGCTATAGTCCATAGGGTCGCAAAGAGTCAGACACGATTGAAGTGGCTGAGCACGTCACACTGATGTCTGTCAGAGACATTCAAACTACAAGCCAGGAAATTGATCATTATCACTTCTGTCCTCGTTCCACCATCTTAGGATGTTTCAAGGCCAACATCTAGAAATCTCCTCAATTGGCTGCCAAGTCTCAACAGATGGTTCAGCTAGCCCCTCAACAAAAAGCGACTGATAAACAATGGACTTAAATTATCTAAGGGAAGAAAAAAAAATGTGTCTTCTTTCCTTGAACGAGAAGAGGAACTGACAAAAACTTTCTTTGACTAAACTGTAGACATGCTCCTCTGAGCCCTCTTTTTGACTATGATTCGGCCCCCATCTTTCCTGGGCCTGCAGAGCTCAATTGTAGGGAAAATTCTGCTAAGTCAGTTTAGAGAGAATCCCCTACTCTGATCTCCGATCAGAATCCTCAACCCCCATTCTTAACACCTAATCACTCTGTCTTCAGTAAGAATGCAGGTAAGTCAGTTCAACAAGAATTCCCCACCTTTGATGGTAATTTTCCTATCTTTCAGTGATTTTCCATCTATCAACCCCTGTCACTCTTGCTACTTGGCTATAAATCTGCACTTCTTGCTGTATTCAGAGTTGAGTCTGATCTCTTTTCATTATCGACAGTCCTGACAACCTACCACAACAGTCCTGACTAATGTCTTCCTTATTGTTTTAGTAGGTGTCTGAATAATTTTTCCAATAACAGTACTTCAGGTTCCCACCCTGAGGCTCCGCACATGGACACATGGTCCCTTTCTGCCACCTGTAGGACCACATGCTGTGCCTGCCTGGAACAGGGAATTGAAGACAGGTTTCTGTGCCAAGAAGTTCAAGGTACCTGCATCAGGGATGAGGGGGAAGGCAAAAATTCCTCATTTCTCTGGATCAGAGGGCAAGTTAGAGACCTCGGTGGCAGATACACTTGGAAGACAATTGTGCCCAGCAGAACGAATATCTCACAAGGGTCACCAGCAGCACAGGCAAAAGAAAGGGGTTTGAACAGAAAATAAAATTGAGCAATTATTCTGGACTACATGAGAGAATTCCCTGAGAAATCTCCAGAAAGAGCAGAGGGAAGACTTAAAAGGACTACATTTCAGCAAATGGATAGTGACAATTTAGATATAAAAAGGAAATGTAACTTCATTTTGAAGTTACACACGGCTGAGACAAAACTGTAATGGATTGTGCGTTTCAGAAATCATAAACAATTATGATTATCATTCCTATTCCAATGTGCAAAGAAAAAGATTTATGCTATTCACCACTTTAAGAAGCAGAATGGAAACAATTTCTTGGATGTAACCCCAAACACACAGGTAACAAAAGGAAAAAGAGACAAACTGGAGTTCATCAAAATTGAAAACCTTTGTGCATCAAAGAGTTTAAAAGAGGAACCCACAGAACGGGGGAAAAAAAATTGCAAATCACTATCTGATAAGGGATTAATACCCAGAGTATATAAAGCTATATAAGTTATAAAAAAGTTGTTCAGTTGTGTCCAACTCTTTGTGACCCCATGGACTATAGCCTATCAGGTCCCACCGTCCATGGGATTTTCCAGGCAAGAATACTGGAGTGGGTTGCCATTTCCTTCTCCAGATCTTCCCGACCCAGGGATTGAACCTGGGTCTCCCTCATTGTAGGCAGATGCTTTACCGTCTGAGCCACCAGGGAATTCCCTATATAAGTTATATAAAGGTATGAATAGTAGTTATTGTTTGATGGGTTTATCAGTATGGGATAAGGAAAAAGTTCTGGAGATGGATAATGATGATGGTTATATAACAATGTGAACATTCTTTAAAATGGGTAAAATCATAAACTTTATGTATATTTTATTAAAATAAAAAAAGAATAGCCTAACTACCAAAAAGCCTGAATTTACTAAACCAATAAATTAGGAGATAGTTATTGGACTATAAAAGGATTTGTCAATTTTCAAATTATTTCCTTTAAGGAAGACTCTTTCCTAGAGCTTTAGTGTCTTTTCACAAACCATCAAACATTTGTTAAAGCAGCCAAAAGTGGATAAAGGAAAAGGTGAAGAAAAAAAGACCTTTGAAAAACTGTTTGTTCTTTTACAAGGTTACTGAGTATTCTGTTTATATGGGTTTTCTGAATGCTTTCTTTTGAAAAAAATGAAGAACCTATAGATTCAGTCCAATGAGCTTCTGTATATCTGTCATCTGTGTTCACCAATTTATAACACTGTCTTTTTTCCTTTCTCTCAATACATATATAATTGTTATAATTTTATTACTTTTGATGCGCTATGAAAGATTAGAGAGTAAACTCCAGACATCATGATTCTTTACCCCTAAATAATCTTAGCGTGTATTTCATAAGAACAATGACTTCTATTTCATAGATATGGTACAATGATCATATCCAGGAAATTTAACATTGGTGCAGTTGTATACAATGCATATACAGTTGTTTCCAGCTGTCTCCTTATTGTCATTTATAGAAAATAATGACCTTTTCTATCTAGAGTCTAACCTAGGATATGCGTTTAGTTCAAATGCTGTGTTCTTTAGTCTCTTTTAACCTGAAACAGTTCAACCTTTCATGATACAAACAATTTTGGAGTACAGGCCAATTACAGTATGTCCCTGAATTGGAGTTAGTCTGATTTGTTTTAGGATTAGGCAATGCATTTTTGGCAGGAATATCACACAGGGATGTTGTGTCCTTCTCAGTGCATCACATTAGGAGACACCTGATATCAGTTTGACTATTCTGTGTTCCCTTAATTAAGGTAGTGTCCGCCAGGTTTCTCCACTAAGAGGTTACCAAAGTTTTTCCCTTTGTTATTGTAATTTGTAGGGAAGTACTTTGAGATTAAGTAAATATCCTGTTCAAGTTGAATTCAATGGCTTTAGCACCCACTGACGATTCTGGACTGAATCAATTATTTCTATAATGCTTGCAAAATGGTAATTTTTAAACGCTACCGTTTCTTTTACTACATGTTGTTTTAAAATGTAATGTTTCACAGCAAAATAAATGCAATCATTTGTATGGCAGATATATCAGAAACAAATTTGTATTATGGTTATTAAGGTGGAAAAAGTACATCACATTTTTAACTTGCAGAAGACATAAAAAAGGAAACTAAAGAGGTATGGGGAAATGGACAAGTTATTTCAGTATTCTTTCCAAAATGTAGAAACTTCTTTTGGATGAAAGCAGTCACCCAAAACTCACTAGTATTTCAAATAAGGTGATCTATCTCTAAGATAAAGATTTAGAGAGTGGAGGAAACATTTTAAAGTCTGATTATAAATAACCAAGCTTAGGATAAACATCAATTGGTTGCAATTAGGGCTTCCCTGGTGGTGCTAGCGGTAAAGAACCTACCTGCCAATGCAGGAGCGGAGAAGGCACGAGCACCCCACTCCAGTCCTCTTGCCTGGGAAATCCCATGGACGGAGGAGCCCGGTAGGCTGCAGTCCGTGGGGTCGCTGGGAGTCAGACACCACTGAGCCACTTCACTTTCATGCATTGGAGAAGGAAATGGCAAAACCCAGTGTTCTTGCCTGGAGAATCCCAGGGATGGAGGAGACTGGTGGGCTGCCGTCTATGGGGTCGCACAGAGTCGGACACGACTGAAGTGACTGAGCAGCAGCAGCACTCAACGCCGGAGACACAAGAAATGCGCGTTCGATCCATGGGTCAGGAAGATCCACTGGAGGAGGGCCCAGCAACCCCATCCAGTATTCTTGCCTGGAGAATCCCATGGACAGAGAAACTTGGGTGGGCTGTAGCTCATAGTGTCACAACGAGTCGAATATGACTGAAGCAACTTAGCATGCATGCAAGCAGGGGTTAGTTTGGTTCTGGGTATTTATTTCTTTAAAGATTATTTAAGATATTATCTTAAAATAAGGTATAGTAGTTCTTACGATATTTAACTGTGTTTCAAAAGTACATTTAATATTTTCTTTAAAAAGTATGAGTGTGCTAAATGTTTTTTCTTAGTTTCTTGTACTTGAAGCCTAGCTAGACCATGACCCACAGAACTAATGGATCATTACTCATGTAACAACAGGATACAGTAATAGCACATAATTAACTAGGAAAAAACATCTTCAGATGCTGAACTTGCAAAATAAATATATTAAGTGAAAAAGACCTTAACTCAGTCGTTCTAAACCCTTGATAGCATGCAAAAAACACCTGGGAGCATTTAAAATGCCAGGCCCCACCTCAACCTAGTTATTCCCACCTAGCACTGGTATTTGAAAGAACTCCCCAGGTGGTTCTAATGTGCAGCTAGCATTGAGGACCTCTACCTAAATCCATCACCTATTGAGGAAACAATTAGACCTTAGGCTGGTTGAAGCTTCCTACCGACTTCACTGTTTCTTTCATCCCAGGCTAAGATCTTTGGCTCTTCCCAAAGCACTTTGGGATTTGGCTAGAGGATTTCTTTCTGCAGCTGTAACCACTTTTCCTTCCTCCTTGAGTCCCTCCTTTGAGGCAGGACAGGACACACAGTAAATATTTCCATTTCTCCTGATTGCTCTCCTGCAAAGAGTTCCTTTAAGAGTTTTTCAAATGCAACAAATGAACTAATAAAACATATATTGCAGAAATCGTGAATATTGTGAAAAATTTTGTTAATTTTTAAAACATCTATTGTTTATTGAAATATAAACAAATTTTGCCTTGCTTTTTTACTTTTCCACACCTCTGATATTGGAGCGTTTCTTCCCACAGTGGTGGTAAGGATCTTCAGTTTCAGTAAAGAAGCTATAATGTTTCTCTAATACTCAGTTATTTGCCTTTAAAGGTTCATAATTGCATGCAAAAGGCCATCCTTGTTTTTATTTGCAAAGCTGCACCTGATGAGTTTTATGACTTCACTACAGCAGAACCAAGCAGGGCTCAGGCAGGTAATCTTCCCTCGGCCCTTCAGCAACACAGTAACACCCCCACGCCCACCCCAATCTAGAACACTGACTTCATACTTTATGTCTTTGAACATAAGGTGCAGCTTTTGATAACAGATAGGCTTCCACAGAGGCAAGGCTAAAATCACAATCACTGACTTCCATTGAAATAAATAGCACCAAATGCAGTGGCTTTCAGAAAAATCCCAAGCTTGTTTTTAGTGATCAAGTAAAAAGACAGCTTCCAAAACCTCTGAGTCACTGTGACAAATAGCCTGGCTGAATGTTTCACTCTCTACCTGGTACTCAATTTAGGCGTGATGAGAAGAGAAAAAATAATAATTTTCCAGTTTCATTATTTTATTTCAAAAGAGAGATTGTTATAGTGAACCTGAGTACTTATTTTCTGACTTCAGCAATTATCAACATTTTGCCAGCTTTGAGAAAAAGAATAAATTTATTACTAGGGAAAGCTCCAATAATTAAGACAGTCACAATGAAAACATGACAATCTGATCTGGAAATTTTTACAGGAGGAAAAAGAAAGGACAGTAGTCAATTAGTAGAAACTTGCTTTCCTCTGGCCCAGCATTCAGTTCCAATACTGTAAAGGAAATTGCTGAATGGTAAAGAAAATTTTCAGCTGAAAAAAGCAACGTAAACATTGTTTTTTCACTGTGGGTTTTGTGAGACCCTGACTGGGAAGACTGGCTCTGCACTTCTTCCAAGATTGCTGCAGGGTTCTAGTTTCAAAAGATCATGGCGGATGTGAGAAATGGGGAAAGAGAGCTCTTCTAGAGGCATTCTGTGACGGAAAGAGCCCAGGATGAAACCTGCGAAGACTTAGGTTCTGTCCTCAGTTCTTCAGATAGGTGGCTGGGTGACTATTAATAGAGAAAAGCACCATAAAAAATCAGGGTTAAACAAAAAGATGTAGAAGGAAATTATGTAGAGTCCAAGATCATACTAAATAAACTATAGCAGACTGGACAGATTAAGGTTTAAAATGAGTGCCTTGCTAAAGAAAAAAAATGATCTTGAATCTAATCAACCTCTAGGCTTAACCATCAATTATAGGGAGTAGAGGAACAAGTTAAATAACCACAAGGAAACAAGTCAAAAGCAGAATTGGGGACATGCTACAGGAAAACAAAGAGCCAGTTTCTATAACAAATTGATGCATAAGAAGAAAAGAGTTAGGGAAATGGGAAGGGAGAGGCCCTTACAGAATAAAACAGACTTAACAACCATAGCAAACAAATGCATTGTATGGAACATTTGGGGATCCTGACTCAAACAAACCAACTGGAAAATACATCTTTAAGAGCTGGGCAAGTGCTCTGTGACAACCTAGAGGGGTAGGGTAGGGAGGGATTCGGAGGGGCTTTAAGAAGGAGGGGACACACGTATACCTGTGGCTGATTCATGTTGATATACGGCAGAAAGCAACATAATATTGTGAAGAAATTATCCTCCAATAAAAAGAAATTTTTTTAAAAAGAGCTGGGGAAATCTTAAGATGGCCTAAGCATTAGATATGAAGAAATTATTCATAATTTTGTTAGGTATGATAATGGAATGGTGGGGTTTTTTTTTTTAACATCTTGTTAGAGATATTTCCTTGGAGAAGGAAATGGCAACCCACTCCATTACTCTTGCCTGGAAAATCCCATGGACGGAGGAGCTTGGTAGGCTACAGCCCATGGGGTCGCGAAGAGTCAGACACCACTGGGCGACTTCATTCTCACGTTCTTTCACTTAGAGATATTTACTAAAGTATTTACAAGGGAAATGACACGTTATCTGAGACTATTTAACACTTTGCAACAGAAAGAAGGAAGGGAAAAAGGAAGGAAAGAAATAGAGGAGGGAAAGAAGAATATGTATGGAGGGAATAGATGAAATGAGACTAATAAAATGTTAATCTTTATTGAAACTGTGTGATTAATACATGAGGTTACTTTATGCTTTTCTGTCTACTTTTGCATATGTTTGAAAATTTATATGATTAGACATATTTTTAATGGATGTTATGGGGCATTTAGGGAGATGCTGCTGCTGTCAAGTCCACCTGCTCCTTGGGATTTATAGCTGAGAGTTTTTCATTCTATTTTAAAGCAAACGAGGTAGTAGCACTTAAAGGAAAGAGAAGCCACCATTTAGGTTAGGCCTGTTTCAGCACTGTCTCTGTGTCATAATTTACCACTGGTGAAGGGCTACTTATTTCCTGTTTCTATACCACAACACTTTCTAGCTCTTGAATTCTGTGCTGTATGAAATACCATTTATAAATTAAATGCTGTGAGTCCCCAAGTTGGGCCATTTAAGTGAAACTGAAGGTGTTCCTATATCTCCAGAAGGCCCAGGAAAGTACTTTTCACTCTGAGAACACACTCATGGACTTAGGTGAAAATGCACTGTGGAAATTCTAAGCTTCATTAGTTGAACTGAACAAAACTTGTCAACTCAAGATCCTAGCCCTGAACAAATATGAATTATGGTGCTCTCCCCAACAGTAGTCGGCAGTGGTGTGACTTTCTCACCTCCAAAACAGGTATCTCTCAGAACAGAAAATCCTGACAAAGGCCTCTATGAAGAAGGCGGGACACTTCCCTGGTGATTCAGAGGTTAAGAATCCACCTGCGCATGCAGGGGACATCGATCCCTGATCGGAGAAGATCCCACATGCTGCGAAGCAACTAAGCTCCTGTTCCCAGACTACTGAGCCCACACTGTAGAACCTGGGAGCTGCAATTACTGAAGCCCAGGTGTCCCTAGAGCCATACTTCACAACAAGAGAAGTCACCACGTTGAGAAGCCCGTGCTCCACAACTAGAGAGTAGTCGCCACTCACAGAACCTAGGCTAAGCCACAGACAGCAATAAAGACCCAGCGCAGGCCAAAAATATATAAAAAGTTAAAAAAAAAAAAAAAGAAGGCACACAACAAATAACTATTTGAGATCTGAATGTAAAGAAATATTAGCCAAGTTTTTGTATACTAATTTGCTTTTAAGGTAAATTTCCAGCAGAATTCTAAATATTCTAGAGCAGCTGTTAAATTATGAAAGTAAAAGTGTTAGTTGCTCAGTCATGTCAGACTCTTTGACCCCATGGGTGTAGCCCACCAGGCTCCTCTGTCCATGGGCTTCTCCAGGCAAGAATACTGGAGTGGGTTGCCATTTCCTTCTCTAGGGCGATCTTTCTAACCCAGGGATCGAACCTGGGTCTCCTGCATTGCAGGTTGATTCTTTACTGCCTGAGCCGCCAGGGGAGCCCATGAGTGAACCAAAATGTGGTCAATTTTTTTTCAAAACTGGAAGAAAAGCAGGAATTTTTTAAAGATCTTTAACGATATCTCTAAATGTTCATTCTCTTTTGAACAGAGGCCCAGCATGGGAAAACTGAGGCAAGTTTTAGAGATGCCAGGAATAGATTCTAGAATTAAAACACTACCAACAATAGACATATACTTAAATATACCCTTAAAACATCTGGCATGTATTTTTCACTATATTTTTAATAAAAGTGTGCAAATATGCACTAAGTGTATAAAGAATTTTCCCACAGTGATCACAACTATGTATCCACCACTCAGATCAGAAAACAAAAACATTAGCCTGCAGCCCCCCTCATTCACCACCAGTTTCAACTGTCACAAACCCACTGTAAGTCCTATTTGGTGTTCATTCACTCCATTTTATTTTTTGTCTGTTTTAAACTTTACATAAATGGAATCATGTAGGATGACTGTTTTTACCTACCTCGTTTGCTCAACATTGCTTGTAAATTCATCCATTCTGTCTCAGGAGCTGTTACTTTCATTACTGAGTAGTATTTCACTGTGTAAATACCCCATAGTTTACCCATTCTCTGTTGAAGGACATCTGGGTTATTTCCGGTTTGGAGAACTACAAATGGAGCTGTTATGAAATTCTCATGCTGTCTTTCAGGGCACCACAAGTACACCACATTCCTAAGAATGCACATCTATTGAGGATATGTAGATGGCATCTGTTTTAATAAAAACTGAGACTTACAGTGCAGAGACCATATTTTCTTTATCTTTGTGGTCCCAGGACATACTAGTGCTTGCTACTTAGATATGCAATAAATCTTTGCTAAATGAGCGAATGGATGGGTGCTATCTGTGGCCCGTTTTCTTTCCTTCAAGACCTAATTCCATACCACCCAAATCAGTATATTTTGGGGTGTCTTTGAAATCTTACTGTTTATCTCAGTTTTCCTTTTGTTAGGTGTTAACACAGAGGTTTTCTATAGTAGGTATCTGTGTGTTGTAACTGAAATGATTGATGCCCTGCAGACCTTTCAGACAACAACATGCATATTAAGACTGCCCTCTGCCTGGTGCTGTTTACAGCTTGCTTTATGCTTTGTGAACTGCCTGACGCTTCTGCTCACAGAGTCATTTGTCACTGAGGCTGCATTCTACATTTATCTGTCTGCTACTCTTTTTTTTCCAGTATACCATAATAAGACTTTTTTTTTACTTGAATTATCTCTGGTTATAATATTAGCTCTCATAAGTTGGTTACATAAACTTAAAAGAAAGTGAACTTTAAACTATAATTTTGACTTTTATCTTTTTGCAATGTAGGCGTGGGACAAAAAAGAGCATTTTTTGAGATGTATTTATATGAAATGGGAAATGCTATGGCATATGTTGCAGGTGCTGATATGCTGCCAAGAGAAATGGCTAGCAATATTAGAATCTTACCTTAGTTTTTTCTTTCTCTAATGCAGTAAATGTTACTTTTTCCACCATAGGTGGTATTCATTAATATAATGAGATGATAGAACAAGACAGAAAAATATCACAAGCCCTTCATGAAGCTACTGACACTGATGAAATGCCCACCCAGGTAGACTTCCAGGATGGCAGGGCTTGGGGTTATGTGACTCTTAACATTAGCATTATTTAGAACAGGAGACCCAGCATCACTGGTGGCTCAAAAGAATTAGCTCTAAAAACATAAAAAATTAGAAATAGCACATGACTTGCTACACATTTTTGCTGAAGATGAAACATCTTCATGAAGGAACTGGTTTAGAGACATCAACCCACAAGTCTTTCAAAGGAAGAAGTTATCTTAAAAGAACAGTCACTTCTGCTTGTCCAATTAACTTAGAAATATCCTTGACATTTTTCCTCTGGGAATAAAGACTTTGGGTGACAGGATTTTATACTGCTGTTGTTTGGGGTTGTGGAATCTTCTTCATTGTTGTCAAGCCCTTAAGCAATGGAAAATGGCCTTGAACCTAAGCTCTGGAGTTGTGTATCTCCTTGCATGCATGTAGCTACTTTCTGGGTCACTGTACTTGTGGTTACCTTTTCTTTTTTTCTCTCCTAAAGTCACTTTGATATCTCATCATCATTTAAAAACTACTGTTCCCAAAGGCCTCCCCTAGTGGTCTTATAGATGGCTGATTACAATCAAAAGAGGAGAAAGAAGTAAAATAAACTTTAAAATAAACCTAAAGAAAAAAATGGGAAAAATCCAAACCATTTAAATCAGTGCCATAAAACTATTTTAGAAAACCAGCTTTCTATATTTTAATGCTTTCCATGTCTGAGGCATTTCTCCAGACTTTGGTGCTATAATTGTAACACCATCTTGACACTTCTACTTTTAAGCCACAGAGTTTTTGCCTTTTCCTTTTTCAAAGAAAAAAAGTTGGAGCCAAGTGACCACTATGCATACTCATGACTCATAGGTAATGGAAGCAGCAGGGAAAGGTCTGCATAGCCAAGCAGATAGAAGCCTATGCTTTTTGATGGTGCACGTTTAGGGAAGGTGGCAAGGGCACTGAGCAAAGGAGAATGGTTGAAGTTTACACCTGCTCTAATGGGGGCTGGGGGTGGGGGAATGGCTAGGAGACAATGTCTGCAAAGATGATTCCATTGTGAGATTCAGAAAATAGGACTCTCTGAATTGCTCCTTCAGAGTAGATCCTTTAGAAAAGAGCCTCCTTTTCCTAGCTGATGCAAGAGAGTATCAGGCCAGATGTCAGACCCTCTCAGAGCCCTGGGCCAAGGGCGTTGTGCTGGATACAACCTATACAATCAAGACTGTGACCAGCGCTGCATGGCAGCCTTGCAATTCACCTTCTTCTGGCTGTCCCATCCTGAAGGAGCATTTGTCCATGTCACATCTAAGTCACCCAGCAATGGCCTTCCAGCCTGCCCCACTGGTGTGTGAATTTTGAGGCATAAGCAGCTACCTGGGCACAGTTGAGGGCTGGTGGAGAAGGGGACAGGGACAGATTAACAGACTCCTCTCAAGACCTTCTTAAAAAAAATCTGTCACCTTTTGGATCCATAGTTCTTTTCTCCATTTCAAAACTCTCTAGTTCCACCTTTTCACCACTCAAGCCAAAGTTATGCCAGTTATACTATTGCTTTTATCTGACACGTAGTCTTAGGACACTCTGGTCCATATTAATGGGTTTCTTTGATTTTAATTTTAGTTAAGAGAGGTCAGCTCCTTCCCTAGGAAAATTCTCTAAAGATTATTTCCTTATTCTCTTAAGCAAAAAGCTCTGCTTATCAAGGGTCAAAAACCTGCCTGCCTTTGACAGGCCATCCCAATTTTCATCACATCCTTCCCCCAGAAAACGAATACTTATGCGTTCTAACTTACAAAACTCAGGGGCATCAGTTACCAAATGCTCCGTAAGGAAAGTCTGTCTGTTCCTAGATGACTTGGTCTTCCACCCACTCAGAGAAATGGGGGTCACCTTCTGGTTCCCAGATACACCATCTTCATGAGCAGGAATGTCATGTACATTTGTGTAGGTTGCACACTGCATAAGGACATTTGGCTGAGAAGAGAGCACTGTCTTCCAATAAGGACAAAGGAGCTGTGTGACGGCCAAGCCACTACCTGCAGGACTCTACCTGCCCAGGCACTGGAGGAGACAGCTATGCACCACCTGTTTGTGACTACAAGACTTTAGCTAACTTCTATTGATATTAGTTTTCTCATCCATAAATGTAGGTAAATATCCAGGATCTATGCTTTCTCTTCAGTAAGGTAAGGAAAATACCTTACCTGGAGGATAAGGAAGAATAGATAGGTTTTAAAGTTCTCCACAAAGTCTAAGAAATTCTGCCCTATTTTCTCTTTACAGAGACTCTGAGACCTCTGTGACTCAATTTAAAATAGTCACAGTCCAGAGCCATTCTCTATTATATCATATTATATCACCTTGCTTATTGTCTCTATTACCTGAAAATATTCTGTTTACTTATTATTTACTTTTTGATTGTCTGTCTCTTTACTCTAAAGTTCATACTCTGAAACTCCACTGTTTTATAGAGTATGAGCTACACAAGATCAGGAGCCTTGCCTCTCTTGTACACGGCTCTATCATCCAAGAGTTCCTGGCACAGAGTAGGTTGACAAACAGTTACTTTTGATAGTACTGTGATATTTAAAAAATTTTCAACAAAGTACTACTACTAGTAGTATTTCAGGGCTTTGATAATTTATATATTTCTCTCATCGAGAGCTTGGCTTTTCTTTAAGCCGACTTATCACTTCTACTATTGAGACTTATGAAGTTTAGAATGTAGGAAGACAGGAGCGAAAGACAAAAGAAAGGCTGAAGTGCCAGCTTGTCGATGAAGAAACCAGGAGTTATTTCCTTGCTTTTATGTTATGCCTGAGTTGAAGACAGCAGTTACATTGTTTTACCCATTCAGGACCACCATTTTAAATACATGTCATACAGGTCATTAGTTCAGGCTTTTTGCCACAGTAGAAGAAAGCTGCCAAAGAATAACCAAGAGACTGCTGCCTTGCTCTGAAGGTAAAATGGAAGCTCACAGGTGATTGGAGAGCCTTTATTTGTTTTGTGTGTAGAATCCCCCAAAGGCATTCCTCATTTCAAGAAAGGTCAGGTTTTCCACACTCCTTATAACCTCTCTCAAGTAGTCAGGCCAATCAGAAACTCCTCTTCTCCAACAAAGCTGGGTCCTTTTCACTGGCATCATGTTCCAGGACTCTTGCCAGCTTTCTACTTGTGGAGCAGTCAGGGTATGTATTAATACTTGTTTTTTCCTTCAAAGTGATAGCCACTCCTTATTTTAAAAAATCAGCATTTTTTTTTAGTTTCATATAGGTGCTCTATTATTTAGGCTGTAAGTAAAATAATGAGTAAGAAGTAGAAAGGAAAAGGGAAAAATAAGGAGGGACAAGTCTGCTCTTAATTGATGCTGTGAAATATTAAAATGCCATTGACATTACCCTAGTCATAAACAGAACAGAGATGCGCAAGCAGCATTTTCAGGGTGTGAAATGTGTCCTTAAAAATAAGAAGGCGTAAAAATGAGATGGGATAGAAAACAGACCAAGAGTAAAAAAGCATAAGACAAAAATAAGTGGCAGAAGAGAATCCCTTCTGATCACTAAGAGAACTTGTTAAATAACATTTAAATAAGAGAAACAGTCCAATGCGACTTCATCTCTTCAGTATCTTGAATCTTTAGCTTACAAAAAAACAGATGTACTGAATCTAATAGTAAAGATATTTCTTCTTTTAAGTGAAGATGCTACAGTTTCCTATTACTTGAACTGTTGTTAATCAAGTAGACTTCTGAAAAAATAATGCTTTGCCATTTGATCATTTTACAAAATGTAATAGAATTTCAAGATTAGAAAAGTAATTTTTGATAAGATAATGAACACATATTTAAAATACAAATATTTAAAATACATTAAGATCAATATGTATTTATGACAGAGAATAATGTTTTCAAATGAAGATAAACTAGCAAATTCACAAAAAGAGTTTGGTTCAGTTTCATCTTATGATAACAATTTGTTCCCTTATGTAAGAGTCTGGACCTTGATTAGCATGTCAGTATATAAACATGTGAGCTTTGGTCCCAGCTTTTAAAACCCCTTATACGTTCTTTGCAGAGAAGGCAATGGCACCCCACTCCAGTACTCTTGCCTGGAAAATCCCATGGACGGAGGAGCCTGGTGGGCTGCAGCCCATGGGGTCGCGAAGAGTCGGACACGACTGAGCAACTTCACTTTCACGCACTAGAGAAGGAAACGGCAACCCACTCCAGTGTTCTTGCCTGGAGAGTCCCAGGGACGTTGGAGCCTGGTGGGCTGCTGTCTATAGGGTCGCACAGAATCAGACACGACTGAAGCAACTTAGCAGCAGCAGCATATGTTCTTTGAAAATTATATCATTTACTAGTACTTATTAATGATAGCAATGGAAGACAAAGGGTTTTCCTGATGGCTAAGTGGTAAAGAATCTGCCTGCCAATGCAGGAGACATGGGTTCAACCCCTGATTCAGGAAGACCCCACATGCTGTGGAGTAACTAAGCCCATGTAACATTTGAGTCTGTGCTCTAGAGCCTGGGATCCACAACTACTGAGCCCACACGCCCTAGAGCCCACTGTCTGCAACAAGAAAAGCCACTGCAATGAGAAGCCCGAGCAACTAGAGAGGAGCTCCCACTAGACTCAACTAGAGAAAGCCCACACAGCAATGAAAACCCACTGCAGCCATAAGTGAGTAACATATATATATATATATATATATATACAGAGAGAGAGAGAGAGAGAGAGAGGAGCTTCCAATTCTTTTACATATAAAAGAATTGGAAGACAAAGACAACTCAAAAATGGTTGAGATAACGTCTATGATACTGTGGTAAGGTATCACAATGAGATATTAAACAAGATTAGGCTTTGAAATCAGTCTGACTCTACCACTCACTCCCAAGATCTTTAATAAACTTCTTAAATTCTGAACTTTGGCTTCACCAGCTTTAAAATAGGGAGATTATTACTCAACTCACAGGGGTTTTGTCAAAATCAGTGTAATGTATTTGAAAGCATCTCGGTCTCTACTGGGCACACAAGTACTCAAGAAACATTCGTTTTCTCAGTTTACCTGCTTACAAAATGAGGAATATGCTAAGTTTCTACATGCAAGATACTCTAAAGTATTACAACATTTAGATTTTCTGAAATGATTCTAAATAAAAGGTATCCATAAGGGAAAAAAATAAGACTGAATTTACCATGGGATACATACTTATAAGGAGGATTATAAGTCTTTTGAAGTCAACAAAAAGCAGTATCGAATTTAAATATTTCCTTTTGAAACCTAACATATTTTCAAAATATAGAGAGAGGGATTTCCCTAGTGGTCCAGTGGTTAAGACTATGCTTCTACTGCAGGAGACACAGGTTCAATCCCTGGTTGGGGAACTAAGATCCTGCATGCGGCAATGTGTGGCCAAAAAACAAAAACAACATATTATCATGATATCAGGCTCCATGACATCATGGATCATGGTAACTATCGTGATTGCTATATTGGTTTCAACTTTTTCAGTTTAAAAACTCAGAATAGGTTACGTCTGGCAGGGATCAAACTGAACTGTAAGACTGGCTTCTGACTCACCAAGCTCCTCTCTCTAAATGACTGCTATTTCATGAATTTAAACAAGTGCTCGTTTCCATGTGTGACATTTTTGATATGCTTCCAGGTTTCAAACTGGATAAGAGAGCCAGATTACAAGCCATTTCGCTTAGTGTGAACAATGAACTGGCTCTAATATGACCCCTCTAAAGATTTTTCAGTTAAGTTCCTCAAATACTAGTCAGTTGCTTTGGCATGAACATAAGGAGCTAATCCCTTTCTAACATGTAGTGGAAATACAATGGATGGAATAGAGTGTTTGGTGACAGAAAGATTTTTAGAGGTATCCAAGACTGGCTAGAACCCTCTAGAAGCTCCAAGCAAGAAAACAATTATGTGTACTATCTCATGGGTAATTCAAGATAAAAACTACTCCAAATCATATAATAAGATTAAGAAGTGCCAATGAAATTCTGAGTTTTAACATGATGATGACTATAGAAGTCTTTTTAAAAGAAATGGCTAGATACAAGATGAAAAAAATTTTCACCTCTGTTTCTCTTGCTTTGCTGATTGATACACAAAGTTGTCAACTACAAACTCCCTAAGAAGTCACTAATAATTTGTTGATTAAGCATGACTAAGTTTGTTAAGCCTACTGCAAGGAGGGAAATTACCTCCTGGAGAGAATCTTAGGAATACCTCAAAAGGAGAGGTCAGAGGCAGAATGTACCGGGTTTGTGGTGTGGGTCTTTTAAAGTGAGAAATCAGGTTAACACTAGGAAAAGTTTATGATACAGTAGTTTGGAATTGATAAATATAGCTAAAAGAGGGCCTTGAAGCACATCTTGAAAAATAAATAGTTAGTAGGTAAGGGAGCCATCTGCTCAGGTCTGAGCCACTTGGGAAGCCCCAAAAGAAAAGGAATGAAGGACTTCAAAGTTCAAATTTTGGCCCAAATGGTCCTGATAGACCTGAACTTCAAGGAGTAGAGGGCAGAGAGAAAAGATTCTGCTGAAGTTTATATATAGACCTGACTAATATGTTTGACTGATCTGAAATGCCTGGATCTGATGGTGTGTTCCTTGAGGGTTGGACCTGCCCATTCAATTTTGTATCACTGACGTGGGACACTGAGTCATTAAGCGCTCCATACCTGACTGTTATAATGAATGAGGTTCTACTAAAGACTGTAGATTTGTCTCTGAATAGGGAGCTAGACAGACTTGTAGATGCAGGTTTGCCTGGTCGGTAACAAGCCCATCCATGTTTAAGAAGCTGAGCATTAACAACAATGAGGATCTCAGACTAAGAAAAGACTATGAAGATGCTTGAAGGACATGGAAACAGACAAGATAAAAAAAAAAAAAAGGCAGAGGAAGAAGAAACACCTGATAATTAAAAATAGCTTGAGTTTACACAGCACCTTTTAAAGTACAAAGTGTTTTCATTTATGTTATTTTATTTGATCTTCACAACATTCTTGCAAGTAAAGTAGAACTGGCATTATTATCACTATTTTATGGATGAGAAAGTTGCAGCTCAGAGATGGTTAGTGTCTTGGCCAAGGTCACAACACTGCAAAGCTGCAGATGGGGCTCTCAGGCCTAAATCTTCTGAAGCATTTTGCAACTGCTCAGAATTGGAAGCAGCACTAAAACTGTGAGAAGAGTGAGAAGAGTGTTTCTCTTTACCCCTCCATCCATAAGGACCATGGTTTGCCGAGTTGTAAGTTCTGTAAATAGACAAGCATGTGCTGTGAACTATAACTGAAGGGGAACTGTTGATGGGAGTTGTTGGACCCCATATACTCTGCCTGGGTTCCCTTAATGTAGCCTCTGAACACCAGAAGTCTGCTCTGCCATCATTTAAACACAGATTACTGTATTTTTATGCCAAAGTCTCGCCTGGCCACGTGCTTCCACAGGCAGCAAAATTTCAGTATCCCTGTCTGGCTGGGCTTAAGTTTTTGGCAAGAATTTCCCCTTCTCTTGTGAACATGTTGGAAAGCTTTTTAACTGAGCACAAAGATGTTTATTTTGAGAGGCAAAAGGGACTAACTAAATAAATCCAAAAACAATCTTTACCTCTCCCACCAGATGAGTCTGGCTTTTAATGTGTCAGGTATTTAGCTACCCCACATCTAATCTAGGCAGCGCCCCCAGGGGACACCACTCGGGATGACTCTGAAGACAGTGGCAATTCTCTCCATGACCTCCAGCCCTGGAGAGGTATTAGGAATCTAGGGGTGGGGGAGCATTGAGGGAAGTAGAAAGGGAATGAAGTGATGGGTGGGGAAGAGTGGCTGTGACCACAGGGAACGGGTTCCAGGACTACCCCCTCACTCACCCCACCCAGATACCAAAAGCCAAGGATGCTTTAGTCTCTTATACAAAATGGTGCAAGACAGCTGGCTCTCCTCAGGCAGGTGAGGAACCTGTGGATGTCGAGAGCCAACTGTATTGTGAAGCTGGGCAACTAGCCACTTTGCAGGTGCCCCTCAACTGCCTGCTTACTTCCCAAGTAAGTTTTGGAGCAGTTTTCACCCTGATTTTAGAAGGCGCCATGTCCAGTCATAGAACATACTTTGTTAGGCCCTAAGGATAGTGGCAAATATCACACGGTCAATGATCATTAAGGGATGTTGATATACTATCATGTCACTTTAGAATTATACTTTACAGTAATTGGTCTAGGTTTCTCATTTGAGAGATAAGGAAACTAAGGCACAGAAAATTAAGTGATTTTTGCAAAGTCAAACATGATTCAGCAGTAAATCTAGGTAACTTGTTTTTTGTGAAACAGTGATTCTGAAAGTTAACTTTGCTTTTTTTTTTTCTCTTAATAAAAGTTCTCTTCCTTCGACACTAGATTTCTCACTATTTTACAATACTGTCAACCTTCTCTTCCAGTGTGAAGGGCCCTGATAAAGGAAAGGCTTTCTTAACTGAAGTTAGAAGTAAAAGGACCTTTTCTAAAAGTTGTGCTTAGAGGCCTAGATTTTAAACTTTCTCTTGAGTATCCAATAGAAATATGGTAGTAGGGGCAGGGGTGCAATGAAAAAGGGAGAGAACTGAACTTCCTACAAGTGAGAAGGCAGATCCTTGAGGGCTTGGAGACAAGTAGAGGACACTGGTCTAAATTAAGATGAAACCTTAATTTACTCATAGTGGAAACTGGCAAAAATTCACAACTAGGTCCTTGAAGCTCTTTTTGGGCCATTAATTAGTATAGGAGAGAATCACATCACTAACACCAAGAGATGGTGTAAAGTTATAAATCAGTTTGGTTTGGGGATGTAGAAGGTTAATTTGACAGATCAATACTCTGTCTACTAGAACAAACTCAAGTGTAGGGACCAAGTAGGAGAGGATGTCTCCAGGATCCCCTAATACAAGCTCTTAAACTCTTAGTATTCAATTTTCAGGGCTTCTTAGGTGGAGCTAGGGTTAAAGAACCTGCCTGCCAATGCAGGTAGTTGTTAAGAGACACCAGTTCCATCCCTGGGTCAGGAAGATCCCCTGGAGGAGGGCATGGAAACCCACTCCAGTATTCTTGCCTGGAGAATCCCATAGACAGAGGAGCCTGGTGCGCTATACAGTCCACGGGCTACAAAGAGTCGGACACAACTGAAGCAGCTTAGCACACAGGCATGCATTCAGTTTCAACATTGTATGCTTCTCTCCTACAACTCTACACCGAACAACATAGTGCTTTTGCCAGCATGTTCCATGACTTACAAGCAAATGTTCAGTTTTCTGCCAATGCTAGGTGATATTGATTGCTTTTTAGTTTCTGTAAGTTCATTTCATTCTTCCTTTTATGGTCCCAAAGACTCCAAATTCCCCCTCTCTCCCAACACCATAATCACAGGGCACATCTCTTCTTTCTCTTAAGAAAGCAATAGCCACTGAATTTTATGGTTCACCCCGCCCCTAAGGGAAGGAAGCAACACCAGTTTGCAAAGGTCTTTGTTAATATTGCTGCTCTGGGCAAAGTATTATTTTTCTTTTTAGCTAGACTCACCTTACTTCCTGGGATTTGTTTTTTTGAAGTTAACTCATGATTTCAGCTCAGATGCAAAGAAATTCTAACAAGCCAAGAATCAAACCAAGAGGCAAAAGATAAAGGTTAGGGGACTTCCCTGGTGGTCCAGTGGCTAAGAAAGACTCTGTGCTCCCAGTGCACAGGGCCTGGATTCAATCTCTGGTCCGGGAACTAGATCCCCTGTGCCACAAACAAGAGTTCACATGACACAACTAAAGATCCGTGTGCTGTAACTAAGACCTAGCGCAGCCAAATACATTAAAAAAATACATATATACATAAAGAAGATAAAGGTTACGGTTGCTCAGATGGTAAAGCGTCTGTCTGCAATGCGGGAGACCCTCCAGTACTCTTGCCTGGAAAATTCCATGGATGGAGGAGCCTGGTGGGCTACAGTCCATGGGGTCGCAAAGAGTCAGACACGACTGAGCGACTTCACTTTTCACTTTCAAACTAAGACCCAGTGCAGCCAAATAAATATATATATATATGATAAAGGTTACCTATCTTTCAGGTCTAATAGCTACAGGTCTAATAGTTGCAGACCTTCCAAAAGGAGAAGCAGTAGCAAAAGAAGTCAAGGCTCCGAGTTTAACTGCCCTATCAATGAAGGTAAGAAGCAACCAAAGCCATTAGGTCCAAGAGGGAGGGGATATATGTACACATACAGCTGATTCATTCATTGTGTAACACTGAGCTGTAACACTGATTTGTCTAAGAGCTATAACACGGTCTGTCCAAAACCCAAGAGCTGTGACCCGCCGAGGGCTTTAAATCTTTGTTGTGACTAGACAAAAACCGAGGAGCATACACTCACATAACAGCTGTACAGCACAAACTAACATGGCATTGTAAAGCAAGTATATTCCAATAAAGATCAATAAAATATCGACTATATCTAAAAATTTTTAGAAAAGGAATTTTAACAGAACAAGAGCTGAGCTAATTATAACAGGAATTCTGTATGTTATCACCTCCCCCCCCAGAAAATAAACCCTCAAAGTTATTAGAGTGTTGATCTTTGATTCTTCTTCCAGATGGCATTCTCAAAATCTTGAGGGTTCTTTTCTTTTCCAGTTAGTTAAATTGCCATGGACTAAATGTTTATATCCTCCCCCCAAATGCATATGTTGAAATCCTAACTTCCAAGGTGATAGTATTTGGAGGTGGAGCCTTTGAGGGGTGATTAGGTCATGAGGGTGCCACCAACATGAATGAGATTATTGTCCTTATAAAAGAGATACCTCACCATTTTCACCCTGTGAGGTCACAGTAAAAGGACAGATGTCTAGGATGCCTAGCCTCTCAGAGCAAACAGAATCTGCCAACCATCTGATCTTAGATATCCCAGCCTCCAGGACGATGAGAAATAAATGTTTGTTGTTTATAAGCTACTCAACCTATGCTATTTTGTCACAGCAGTCCAAATGGACGAAGACATAAATGCAGAAATGTTTCATGTTTGGCTGTAATGATGTTTTGGGTTTCCTGGTGGGAACATTCTTCCTGACTCCTAATAAGTATTGCGGTAGTTTAGTCGCTCTATGATGGACAGTGCTCTATAATAAATACGTAAGTGCTGTCCATGGGGTCGCAAGAGTTGGACACGACTTAGCAACTAAACCACCACAATAAGTATCAAATTATTGGAATTCCATCACTTACATATTATACTCGTAGGAACTAGTTAGAGCTTTTCCATTTCTCTGACATTGAAGCTCAAATTTAAGAAATTGGTTTTTCAATAGAAATTCAAGCAAAATAATTCAGATGATGAAACCACTATGGTTTGGTCTTTTAAGGTTTTTTTCCCCCATTTGGATTACAAAGTTCACACTTTACTCATCTATGACTGCACAACTCTTAGACATCTCAGAGCAAACTGGCAAGCTATTGTTGACCAAAGAAGTGACATATCAATTACCAGTAAGGTCACTTGCTTTTGTGAAGCTGTTCAATGAGCTGGGAATTTCATTTGGTGCACAAAATGCCAAAACTTCTTTTAAGTTAAAGTGTGGTTTTTTAAAACATGTTCACAAAACCTTTATCATACCTACTCTCAAAAGGTGGAATATAATTCTCCTCCCTTTAAATGTGGGCAAGACTTAGTGAAGAGCTTCTGATGAATCAAATGTGGTAGAAGTGATGCTAAGTGATGCTATGTCCAATGCTAGCTCATTAAGAGCGATTGCTTCTGCCTGCTTCTCACTCTCTTGGGTCACTTGCTTGAGGGGAAGAAAGCTTCGGTGTCCTGAGAACACTGGAGAATCCCTAGGAAAAGTTTATGAGCAGAAGCCCTCCACCTCAAAACCAAGACATGTCTGAGCAATCTTAAAGGGATCCTCCAGCCCCGTCAAGCCTTCAGGCAATTGCAGCCTCAGCTAATGTCTCGACTCTAGGCTCTTGAGAGACCCCGAGCCAGAATCACCCACCTAAGCTGCTCCAGAATTCCTGACCCATAGAAGCTGCCAGCGATCATAGATGTTTGTTGTTGTTTTAAGTTACTAAGTTTGGGGAAAATTTGTTATGCAATAATAGATAACTAATATAGGAAGCAATTACCAGAAGATACTGTTCAACTTTTGAAATCCTTGAAATGAAAATAACAATTATTGTAAAATCAGAAAATTCTTTTTTTTTTTTTCCAGCTATTTACATTTAACTCTCATTCATTTGGATCACAGAAATCCCACCCAAAATGCTTCTACTTTTCTTTCCATCTGTTAACATTTGAAAGGTTGATGGGCATTATTTGCAAGTGAATGCATGGATGTGAATGGAGCAGAAATGCCAAAAAAAAAAAAAATGGCTTAAAAAACTAAAAGCTAGATACAATTCCCCTATTACTCATTAAATAATTTATTTGTTAAATCTCCTTTAAATTCCTGTTTCATCTTGGAGAAAATGCTCCAGTTTAGTAAGCTCTAAGGTACTAGTTTATTTTAGGGCCTCATTATCTCTTGAATGAATTACTGATAAATCCTTATCTTTTGCCCTCTGGCAAGATTCTAAGATACAGACATGACTATATCACCTTTTCACTTAAAAACTTTCAAGATTATTCATTATATTTTGGATTGAGGTCAGTCATCAGCTCCCCTACCCCGTGTGTGGAAATACACAGGGCTCAAAACAAGACAGTGTCCAGGAGAACCATGAGGCATATTCAAGTAAGATATATCCTCTTCCTCAATGTTACATAATTCCTCATAAGGTCATCCATGTTCTGAGGGATTAGCGTCCACTGGCAACCTGGGGATGCTAATACCTGTTTTCCTTGGTGATTAGGTTTACTGGAGTCTTTAGGATTTGTGGCTATTTTTTATGTAACACAAGACACCATATCCTCTCCTACCCCTCTGCCAATCTTCATTATGGACTTGAGGTCCTACCCTAGTTAGGACCTCTCTTGTTTTTTCAAGAAGAGAATTTCAAAAGGAAAGGCAAATTTGTCTCTAGTCATGTTGGCTGTTCATGTAATCTGCCTGAAATGGGGAATGGAAATTGGTGACCAGCATCTTTCGGTTAAACAATGCAGAAGAAGAAAAATATCTTTTCCTTCTACCTTTGTAGATTCTTGGCTGGGACTTGGTAACAATAGACGATTAATAGGAAAAAAGCATACAAATGTATTTAATGTAAGTTTTACATGAGGGAGGAGCCTTCATAAGGAAATGGAGACCTGAAGAACAGGTTAAACTTGAAGTTTTTTTTTTTTTTGGCCTCACAGCACAGCACTGGGAACTTAGTTCCCCAACCAGGGGTTGAATCCACACTCCCTGCATTGGGAACTTAAGAGTTTTAACCACTGGACCACCGGAAAGTCCCTTAAATCTGAACATTTTTATACTAGGTTTGAGCAGAAAGTAGTGGAAAAATGAGAGAGGACAAAGGATTTAAGTTGTGAGTGGTAAAGTGGGGTACACTCAGCAAAGCCTGTTTGCTCAGCTTCCTCCCAGTGTCTCTCCATCTTTGGAGATAAGGATGATAAGGATATTAGGAGATAAGGATGCTCTTTTCCTCTGGGTATGGAGAGGGCACCTCTCACATGAGGGTCTTATGACCTGCTTCAAGGACGTCAGAGACTCCCAACACCTGCTGTTTCTCAAATTCCTTCAAGCTTAAAATATTCAACATGCCTAGGTGGCTTCTTTGGGATAGCACGTCCCAAAGCTCATCACCATTAAACCATGGAATTTGTAAGCTGGGAGTCATTCTGCAATCGTGTAGGGTAATAGCCAGTCATTTCCCAGCATTTCTTTAACTGGGTGTGATCTGTGGTAAT
Source organism: Antilocapra americana (assembly GCA_007570785.1). Lineage (NCBI taxonomy): Eukaryota > Metazoa > Chordata > Mammalia > Artiodactyla > Antilocapridae > Antilocapra > Antilocapra americana. The sequence continues at coordinate 5,515,341 of ML663008.1, read as the reverse complement.
CTGCGTTTGTGCTAGTTCCTAAATTTTTACTTTAAATCCCAAACCCAGTCTTTGATATTCGGCTCTGCATTTCTGCTTTGCCAGTGGCTCCGTGTGAGACTCTGCTAGTAGCAGGTGCTGAGGGAAGACTGCAAGGCTGGAGAAGGGATTCGCTTCTTCCTGCTTTCTCTTTGCTTCCAGTTGGCTTGGGGTCCTGTCCAGGAACACTTCTTCATCCCCAGAGCAAGCGGTTCCTTCCCAGGGCAGCAGCTGAATCCACTCTGTAGTTTTCCAATAGCTGTAAAATGGGTTCTATCCCCACCCAGATACTGGGGACCATTTCCTTAGATGTCTGAGTGTCATCTTCTCAAGATCCTCTTTTAAGATTTGACATTTTAATAATTGTAACCTCTTCTCCTAAGCCCAAGAGTGTGTGGTAGCCAGAAGAATGCACCTCACAGACCTTCAGCCACATGAAGTACAATTAAGATTGAGAGACCTCACAAATAAAACTGTCAGGTGGAAACTAATTAAATACGAATGACCAATAACATTTTAATATAAGTATCTCACATGCAATACTTGGGATATACTTATACTAAAATTTTATTCATTGTTTATCTGAAATGCAGCTGTAACTGGATGTCCTATATTTTATCTGGCAATCCTAATTTTAATTGACCGTACTAACTGAGCCTGCCAGAACAATAGGGCATCTGATTCCTGGGAGACTGGGACTCCTCTGACCAGCCTCTTTGGCCCAACAACTTTTCTATGGCTTGGCAAAATGTTCTCTGGTTTTATGGCCTTTTCTTTCTCACTCAGGTTATATCTGCATCTCAGCTTTCCCTGCTCCCTCTGGGTTTCTTTTACACAGGCATTTCCCCTAATAAAATCTTTGCAGGTTCAATCCTGTCTTAGTATCTACCCTGAGGTAGGCTAACACAGGGTAATAACAGCTTCACACAGTTACTACTCTATAATGCTTTAGAATTCCTCTTTGCCCTTTCAATTACCTACTAAACAACTTACTACCTTGCTAACACTGCTTTACATTAAATCTTCTCTCTTCAAATAATTGATGTGGTTCCTGTCTCTTGACTAGACCCTGACTGAGTACCCCTGAGCTTAGTGAGAACTCTAAATTGCTCCAGGAAGTTTAACAGGCTAAAACACTCCATTAAAGGGACGTGAGATGTTTATTTTCCTTCAGTTTCCTTTGTTATTTAACACAGAGTTGGCAAAGCAGGTTGAGCGAGATGACAGCCTGATGTCAATGTGGCATCAGACATGTGTTATGTTGTGTTTTGGACACAATGAAAACTAGAAAGCTTCTGCAGGAAGGTAATCAGGAAAATAAGCAATCCTGAAGCCATTCCTAAGGAGGTGCATACTTGTTTAATCTGAAGAAGGCAGACAGCAGGAGAATGGGGTAACTGTTCTCAAGAATCTGAAGGTCAGATGGAAGCTGGATTAAACTTATTTGGCATGGCTCCAGATGTTAGAACTGGAACTAATCAGCAGTGTGAGAATGAGACAAAGGCTCATAATCTGGTAGCAATGTAAGTCTGCATTTCTTTAATATTTGTTAAACATGAATCTGGCAAAAGCAGAAGAAGCTTTTTTTCCACCAATAAAATCTGTAGCTCTTTACGCTCAAAACAAAGAATTTATTAATGTGGTAACATAACAGTATGCTTTTAAATTTTTTTTCCAGCTTTTATGTCACTCACAACTGGATAGCCTAAGTCACTTATGCTCTCTTAAGAGGTGATTTACATGGGTGTCATTAAATATCCTGTCTAAATACATTTGAGTTTCTTTATCTGACTTTCATGTTGGTGCACATTTCCTTCTTTTATCCAATATGTATTATATTGTAATCTTAGGCTATTTTATTATCTCAGTGGGAAAATTATGGCCTAATAAAGTGCTTATAATTTGTAATAATAAAATAAACTAACCATTCCTAGTAAATATCATGGCATTATTGGGTTTTGGAATTTTAGGTGATCAAATTGTTAGATGCCAGTGAGAAAGTTCTGGAGTTGGGGGACCAGCCCTTATCTGCCTTATGCTAAACATGCATTTGCCTCTCAAAAATACTCAAGAGGGATCACTTAGTGTAGATGAGGAAAATGTATATGTACAAATGTATATAAATGTAAAAATGTATGTAGATGTAAAAATGTATATAGATGTAAAAATGTATATTTTTCAATTTCATTTTTCAATGTAAAATACATTTCATTTTTCAATTTCCCCTTGAAAGCACTGTCTAATTCTAGCAGAACCAGTTTACAGGACCTAAATAAACACAGGTCAAAAGTTATGTGAGGAATGATGTGTGTTAACTGTCAACATTTTACAACTGAGCTTAGGGATATTTTAGCACTTCTTTTAAAACTAATACTCAGTAGCAGCCTGGTTTTTCTACACCTTAATTCAAATATTCAGTGAGTAAAAATTACAGGGGAGCATATTTCCGCTGGTACAAGCAAGACTGCTCTAAGAACTAGAGTTTCTAACAAAAATTGAGCTACCTGGCAATACACAGAGCTCCTCAACATTGACCATCACTTATCATGGACATAACAGAAAAGAATCCTGCACTGGGGAGGAAGACAAACTGGAATAATAGAAATAACTTCATATAAATAAATGTAAACTGTCTTGTTACACTTTATCAGGTTGTAGGAGACTGACAAAATAATGACTCATAAAATATGTTAAGACATATTCTATGATACTTGAAGATAAAGCAGAAGAGTAGGCTATATGTTCTTTTGATGTCATATTGGGAGACTGTTTAAGAGGTCACTTAAGGATGTTTCCATTTTCTAGGAGTGACCTCGTTTGGCTTTGTTATTTACTTACCAACTAGAGTTTAGAAACTATGAAAGTAGTATCACCTCATACGTTTTTACCTGATAGAGAGGCAAATGATTTCTCTTTGGTGGAAAAGAGAACTTCAAAAGTTATGATTTATTGACCAATAAGGTATTAAATATATTTTTTTCTAACTTAAAAAACTTACTGCAATGTGCACTTCTTGATGGACTACATATTTCTTAGCTTCTCAAATAGTTTTAAAACTAGCTTTATTAATGTTTTCTTTATTAATGAGTTGAATAAATTTTTTGACCTGTGTTTATTTTATATTTCTGTGAAAGCCATGCTTTAAACTTTTGAAAATGTTATTTGACAAGGAGTTAAAAATTAAAATGACAGGTCAAATTATTTAGAAAATATTAACTCCAGAATTCAGAATACACTGTTCCTTGAACTAATCAGCTGACACCTGTGGCATCTGATTAGATTCTGGATATCTCTTTGGACCTCAAGGAGATCAAACTGGTTAATCCTAATGGAAATTAACCCTGAATATTCATCAAAGGACTGATGCTGAAGCTCCAATACTTAGGCCACCTGATGCAAAGAGCTGACTCATTGGAAAAGATACTCATGCTGGGAAAGGTTGAGGGCAGGAAGAGAAGGGGGTAACAGAGGATGAGATGGTTGGATGGCATCACCAACTCAATAAGCATGAGTTTGAGCAAGCTCCTGGAGATAGTGAAGGACAGGGAAGCCTAGCATACTAGCATATCCATGGGTCTCAAAGAGTTGGACATAACTTAACAACTGAAGAACAACAAAACCTCACTTTTAGAGTGACATCGTTCACATAAGAAGAGGGCAGCTAAGATGATGAGAGGTCTTACAGGCACATTAGTTAGTTAAAGTATTAACATAACTATGGTACAAGGACTTAAGAGGGATGTTTTGTGACAGTTTTTAAGTTTCATCTCTGGCTGCATCAAATGTGACAAATCACAGTACTATATGAATGGAGGAAAGTCATTAACCTTTCTAGGTCTCAGTTTTCTATTTGTAAAGTTGGACTAGCACTAAAATACTAAGCTAACTGTAATCATTATTGAAAGTTTACTGAATAAAAGATTAGATTTATTCTGTGCATTTCCCAAGAGTGTAACTAAGCCCTCTGGTTAGAAGTTACAAGAAAATAGAATTTTTGGCTAAGTACAAATAAAAACTTTTCTAACTATGAGAACTGTTCACAAATAAAACAAGTTATCTTGTGACATGGGCTTCCCTGGTGGCTCAGTGGCAAAGAATCTGCCTGCCAATGCAGGAGATGAGTGTTTAATCCCTGGGTCAGGAAGATCCCCTGGAGAAGGAAATGGCAACCCACACCAGTATTCTTGCCTGGAGAATTCCACGGACAGAGGAGCCTGGCAGGCTATGGTCCATGAGGTCACAAAGAGTTGGACACAGCTGAGCAACTAAAACAACAAACAAATCTTGTGACATACTGTGTACTAGGGCCATTTTGGGAGATCTGTTGAGATAACCCTGTGGACTTTACTTGCTAGTGTAAGTAAACTGCATGGCCCAAGAAGTGATTAAACTCGGGAATATATATATGTATTTTTTGTCTCAGAGTGAATGCCAAATAACTGTATTTCTAAAGATTTTCTTTCTTTTTCTTGATTTTGTGCTTAGTTTCTGTTCTTAGACAAGTTTACTAGTCTGTCTGTTTTGATTAACTTATGGTCAAGCAGTTTGTCCCGCAGCAGATTATACTGGTTTGTGGGAACTAAATAAATGAATCTCTTCCCAATTCTGCATTCACGATGTTGTGTTGGTAACACAATCAAAGACAGTGTTGTGCCCAGATCCCAATCTCCACAAACCACCAGGAGGCCATTCACCGATGCAAGCGCAAGAGGGAGTTTATTACAGACCCGGTCCGGACCGCACATACACACACCCGACGCAGCGGAGTGAGGGCGGCGGCCCCAAGCCGCATGGTACAAGATTTTTAAGGGAAAGAGACAAAGGGTAGGAGGGCTCGGATGGGGTAGGTGAGGGGATTTTCGCGCGCTAACCCCTGATTGGCAGTACTAACCCCTGATTGGCAGTCGTGTCTAGGGTGGTGACCTGGGGGTGGGGGAACTTGAGTGATGTCTTCTCTCACAAGATGGCAGCTCCTCTTTTTAAGAGGGAGTCACTTAGGCTCTACAACAGCAATTATAGGAAAATTTATACCACAGAAATAAGCACACATTACAGCTTGTTTTGGGAGAGAGCTGGTATATATGAACCTATGCATGTCTTACCACAACGAGGTCTAGGCACTGAGAAGTCCATGTCTTGTCCTGTCCATTAGACAGGTCTCAACCGCATAATCTAGAGCATCCCTATAAAACTTACAAGCTGAGCCAAGTCTTTTTTCTAGAATCAAGACTTCTAGGCAGGTCTCAACTCAAAAGTTAAGACTTGACCCTGTGGATGTATATAATTCTGATGTGCACATGGCTGATTATAATGGGAAATTTGGTTTTACCATCTGACCATTTGATGATCTCTGTCAGGTGGATAATAGGCAGCTATTTTCCATCAGGTGAGAGTTCAAAGCTAATCCAACTTGTTGGTCTTTTTCTTTGGCTATTTATCTACTGTGAGCTCAAATCAATTAAGGAACAATTTTGTGCCCACTAGAAAGAAAAACAGCCCATTGAGAACTAGAGTGGTGAGGTTTCATTTCCAGGTTTACTGGGAACTGAAGCTGAAGTTCAACTGTAGCTGAAGTTCAACTGTAGCTGAAGATATAGAGCTGAAGTCAGGTCATTATAGCTAAGGAAAGCTTTTACCTCTAATCTGTGTCTATGAAACATTTCCTTACCTCTGGAGGGTATTAATAGGGTGTTTTAAATCAAAGGAACTCTGCTCTGATTGACTTTTAGAGTAAGTCTATTATTTATATTTACAGTAGGAATACAAAAATCTAGTATCTCCAGAACTTCTAGAAAATAAATACAACAGAATACTCTATAAATGTTCTAGCCTTTCAGCAAAAATAATCTTTTAGAAAGTGCTAAGAAGTATTCTATATGATGATTTAAATATATATGCATAACATATAATTCATAATAATTTAAAGTCACACAATTAAGGTAACTCTTTGGATAAATCACAAAATTGTGATTGTGTTTTAAGAAAAATAATATAATTGTGTTTTAAGAAAAATAATATATATCTTTTCCCCTCATATTAGTGTAATCAGAATATATTTGTACATTTTATTTTTTAGAAGATCTAAGTTTGTTTTCTGAGCATCCTCAACTTTTCCTACTGGTTATTGACGAAATAAGTTAGTATAACTATTTAATAATGTTAAAGATTATGAAAAATGTAAAATATGTGTCTAACCAAATTGAATTAAAATTGTGACAATCTTTTTGGTATCAACAATTATTATGCTCTATAGTATATTGACTAAAATATAACTTTTAGTATTCTTTCAAATATTGGACTAATATTACATCAACTTAATGAATAATCTTTGGATACCTAGATAATCTCTAAGACTGCTAAAACAATGATTACTAAACACAGTTTATTTATTTTAATAGATTGCTTTATTTATTAACATGTCACTCTAAACACTGCATAAATCTAACCTGTATAACTACATCATCAAATGTTCCAGTAAGAAGTTCAAGAGTAAATTTTAGGGCTATTTTAAGAAATATGAATACTCAGACTTTCATAATTATGTCAGATGACAAAAACAACTCAAAGAATAGTTTTCGTCTCCTGATGTGATTAACATAACCAGGTAGAAAAATAAGAGAGCATATTTGAAAAAAAAAATATGGAACGCTTCACAAATTTGTGTGTTATCCTTGCGCAGGGGCCATGCTAACCCTCTCTGTATGATTCCAATTTTAGTATAGGTGCTGCCAAAGCAAGCACCTAAACACAGTTCAAATAAATATATACATCATTGTTTATTACCATGCTATAGATTAGCATACATTTATATCATGTTAATAAACAAGTTCATTTGTGCTTGTTTATAAGTACTCAATTATCAATCACCCATCTCCCAGGTTACTCTGTGAAATGGAGGTTAGTTTGTTTAAAAGTTATAGTTAATATGAGTAGTGTGTGTGTGCTCAGTCACTAAGTTATGTCTGACTCTTTGTGACCTCATGGACTGCAGCCCACCAGGCTCCTATGTCCATGGAATTTTCTAGAAAGGAGTACTAGAGTGGGTTGCCATTCCCTTCTCCAAGGGATCTTCTTGACCTAGGGATCAAACATGTCTCCTGCGTCTCCTGCATTGGCAAGTGGATTCTTTACCACTGAGCCACCTGGGAAGCCCTACTATAGGTAGTAAGATCATACTAAGAAAAATAGTGACAATAGTGTAAACTATAATGAAAACAAGAACAACATTTGTAAGAAATTTGTTTGGTTTTTCAATGAAAAAGTGAGTAGCTTTGTTCTAAATGAAAATACCTGATCCAGAACATGAAACACGATAGGGAAAGACAACACTTGAATGGAAACAGAAAACTGTAGGAGGTTTACTGAAAGTAAAGCATATTTGTCATTTTCTTCCTAAAAAGAAGCAATGAAATATGTTCAAATTTTGGCAGAGATATCTTCGTTTTGATGGGTTTATTCAAAAGATAATTTTTTGAAAAGGAACTTGGAATTCTTTATTGCCAAATATTGAATTAATGCAAAAATAGACTGGCTTTCCATTAAAATGTTAAATTTGTTTTAGAGCTCTTAACAAGGGGTAATAGTTACTATTTACACCTTTTGTGTAATCCATATGGTGGAGATTTATATTACATGAGAATAAGCTTCTTTATGTTGATTATATCATGTCTGGGATTACTTTAAGAACAAAGAAGAAAGTCTCTTCACATATGAAAGAGCCAATATTGCTTAAATTTGTTTGACCTACTTCTCTATTTTAAATACTATTTTAATAATTAGGTAAATTTTTTTCTCAAGCATCCATGATCCTATTTTAATCATGGACCAAGTCTACTCTATTAAATCTGTTGCTTTTGCCTTCCCAAAATTGGACCCCAAGTTCAGAAAAAAACAAATGATCAGAAAACTATCTTGGAGATATTCAACCTCTAGAAAATCCAAAGATTTGTTATCTTACTTTATAAAAAAAAAAAGGAATGTGAGATATAATTAGATTTGTTGGGCAGCATAGTACATTCTTAAAACAAATTCAATACTATTGTTAAGAGTAGCATCGGAAGAGTTGTCCAGTCAAAAGAGATGCTCAGCATTCACCAAGTTAAGTTTATAGAGGTAAAATGTTATTACAAATACTTCAGAATAGTGCAATTTACAGAGAGGTCTTAAGACTGCCACAGCCTTTGATGTCCATAATATGTTCTTATCCTCAAGGGAAACATCGATCAGATCCTTATGCAACATGCACACATTAGACAATTTTTGTTCTCCATTCTGATACTGCTGCTTACTGTAATAAATTAACGACAGCCATTCAGTCTTAGAGATCATTTCTGCTTCTCTCTCATATTTGCCTGAAGGCTCTGCTCTAAGTTACAAATCAGAGATCAGGTTGGATCTTTAACAAAAAAACTTAAGAGCCTGAAGAAAACAACTGTCCCGGGGCATCCTAATTATCGATACTTCAAAGAATGGACTCAGAATACAGGCTTCTGAGTTGACAGTCCTTAGACAACTTTCAGACTGTACCAAGACTCTGAGTCAGGATTTCCAGAACTTACTTTTTGGTGCTGAAGCTGATAACTTTGTGAACTCAGATTGCTAACCCAAGACCCAGTAGAATAAGAACAGGATCAACAGAGCTGATGAAAGGGATGTAATAATTGTGGTTATTTGTTTGGAATGTTGGATTTTGAATATTTTATTTTCTGATGGGTATATTATTAATTTTTTAGATGGCATATATGTTTTTTAAGGGATTCTTTTCTCTTAGAGGAACATGCTGAAACATTTTCACATGAAATGATATCATCTCAGGTTGGCTTCAAATAATCTGGGAAGTAAAGTGAATACAGTAGAGTAAATGAATTTGCTTTGCATTAATAATTGTATTACAAAGTGTTCAATGTGAGGATTCATCATGTAAGTTTCTCCACTTTTTTTGTCTGTCTGATATTTTTCCATAGTAAAAACTTGAAAAATTCAATTATCATACATTTTCCTGTGGTGTTTTTTAAACTCTTCATAATCATTATATAAATACCCATGTCTTATTCAAAAATAGAGACAAATGTCTATTATCAATATTTATTGCTAAATTCAGGTTGCTTTTGATTATTGTTACAAATAATATTAAAATATAGCTTTTTGTGCATAAACTTTTCACTATATTTTGAATTGTTCCCAGAAGAGGACATGGTAGACCAAGAGCTATGAAGTTCTAGGGCTCTTGATCATAGAGCCATTCCGTTTCCCAAATGTCTTTACTAAAATACACACCCTCATTGGCACTGGGTATTTTACTTTAAGTATTTTCCAGTTTTGTGAGGAAGATAGTATCTTACAGTTTCATTTGAGAATTATTTCCAGCAGGCTGTTCCATACTGCTGTGAGAAGTCTCAATATCTTGCACTCACTTTTGTTTGGATAATCATCCCTACTGGGCGTTTGGTTTTGGACTGCTGTGGTGATGATTCCTTTTCTCTAAGCCAAATGAACTTCCTGGAGGTTCTAATACTTGTGATCTTGAAAATTTCTGGCTCCAGGTATGAAAATAAGATCCAGATGAGTGTGAAAGAACAGGTAATAACTGGCACAATCTGAGGTCCAAGCCAGCAGAACAGAACAATGCCCCAAGCATGTTTGGAGACTAGAGCCTGGGAAGAGCTAACATGTGAAACTTACATCAGGGTTATGCTTTACATCCCAGTTATGGCCTCTGCCACTAAAACAGGAAGGAGGAGAATGTGATCTTTCTAGACCAATAAACTGTCCACTGGTCAATATTTTTATCTTAAAGTTGGATATTGAAAATGTCAGTACAATTTAATGAACATAAAGTATGTTGAGAAACTGCACTTTGTCTGAGACTACACTGAAGTAGTAGGTAGGTAACTAATTAGCTTTCTGTAGGTGGTTCAAAAGTGTTAGGAGTAAACCACCTACCAACAAGGATGTGACAATTTCTCATTTTTCTTGAGTCAAACTTTTTGGATACAATGTTAAAGTTTTCTACCTTACCCTAGTACCAAATCTTGATGATGACAACTTAAAAGAAAGAGACAATTTAATGGAAAAGGGAGATACAGCAGGAGGGTGCTTACAGAGTCTCTCTGTGAACATCATCTTTTTTAAGGAATCTTTTTAAGAAATCACCTTGCCTGGTTACTCTACTTGAAAAATATGTTTTTATTTATGGGTCTGTTAGTGTAGAGCCTAAGTGACTCCCTCTTAAAAAGAGGAGCTGCCATCTTGTGATAGAAGACATCACTCAAGTTCCCCCACCCTCAGGTCACCACCCTAGACACGACTGCCAATCAGGGGTTAGCACTGCCAATCAAGGGTTAGCGCGCGAAAATCCCCTCACCTCCTCTCCCGTCCTGGCACGTCACGGGATGCTGAAACACATTACCCCATCCGAGCCCTCCTGCCCTTTGTCTCTTTCCCTTAAAAACCTTGTACCATGCGGCTTGGGGCCGCCGCCCTCACTCCGCTGCGTCGGGTGTGTGTATGTGTGGTCCGGACCCGGGTCTGTAATAAACTCCCTCTTGCGCTTGCATCGGTGAATGGCCTCCTGGTGGTTTGTGGAGATTGGGATCTGGGCACAACATTAGGAAAATTTGTGAAAGACATTTTCAAAATTTGTATTTACTTATTATTTTAATTTGTCTGTGCCAAGACTTAGTTGGGGAATGTGGGATCTATTTCCCCTACCAGGGATTGAACCTGGGCCCCCGGAATTGGTAGCCCCTGGACCACCAGGGTAGTCCCTGTAAAAGACTTTGAAATGGGCAAAAGATTACTGGATATCCTTTCAGTAGGAAGCTAGGGCATTGTTTAGATGACCAATGGGGCTTATCTGATTTTACAGGTATCTGTTCCTTTTACTGCCTCTGACTAGGCTACTTTACAACTCTGTAAACAGGAGAAGGCTGATAGTAATGCAAGTGATTCTTGTCCACAGAGATGCAAATGAATTTTGTTTTGTAGAGATACATTTGATTTTCCCTTGCAGAAGGTTCCAACAATTATATTTTATTGGCCATGAAGTTTTCACACCTATTAGCAGCTTAATTTTCTCATTTCCCATTGCCTATATATAAGTGTTTGCTCTTCAGATTTCTTCCTTTAAACTGGTTGTAACATCTTACTGGTTGAATCACTAATGAAAGCACCCAATAAAATCTTTGGCATTGGTTCACTTCATACTTGCATGAGAATCTTGACTTTAATTTTAAAAAATTATCTTTTAACAACTCCAACCTCAATTACATGTGTATTAATTTTTTTCCAGCAGCCATTAATAATGTTTTTTCCCCTAAGAGGCCTCAGATTTTTTCCAGCATCTGTCAAGAGGGACCCACTCCCATTCTGTTAAAAGAACTGAACCAAATATTCTCTCTGAAGTGGCTAGGTTTCTCTCTCAACTACTGTCTATAGTGTAAATCAATGTCTGAGGTCAGCTTGGACTCTACCTGAATTTGCAGAACTTCTAAGTACTTAAGTGCAGCCACTACCTGTCCACAGAAATCTTCACAAGTACAGAAAACACAAGAGAGAAACGGAGAGAAAAGACGGATGATAGGAAGGTGCAGTGTATGCAATGGGTCTTTTGAGGTGAGCTCCGTGAAGTAGTGTTATTCTCTGTAGAACCTTATGTAGAGCCTAAGTGACTCCCTCTTAAAAAGAGGAGCTGCCATCTTGTGAGAGAAGACATCACTCAAGTTCCCCCACCCCCAGGTCACCACCCTAGACACGACTGCCAATCAGGGGTTAGTACTGCCAATCAGGGGTTAGCGCGCGAAAATCCCCTCACCTACCCCATCTGAGCCCTCCTACCCTTTGTCTCTTTCCCTTAAAAATCTTGTACCATGCGGCTCGGGGCCGCCGCCCTCACTCCGCTGCGTCGGGTGTGTGTATGTGCAGTCCGGACCGGGTCTGTAATAAACTCCCTCTTGCGCTTGCATCGGTGAATGGCCTCCTGGTGGTTTGTGGAGATTGGGATCTGGGCATAACACTTAGAGCTAGGCAGTGACTGGCCTCCAGGGCTGAAAAGTGTAAAGTCATTTCTAAGTCATGTTTAGGATAGACTTAAGATAATATTATTGAGAATGATGACACAGTTTCTAAAGTTTCTCTTAAGCGTCTGAATGGTGTAGGGTCTGCAGAAGGAAGAGACCAAATACAATAGTGAACTGAGAGGATAGCAAAGGATGTAACATACATGCCAGCCTCCTTCATTTCCCTTTAAAGATCTCCTCCTTTAGCATTTTGGGGCAGTGGTGAGTAGTCTCTTGAGTCTGCTGAGACTGGGAGCAGCATTTTTTTAAAACCCTTCTCATATCTAAACTCTGTGTCTTGACTTACCCATCTATGAAATGAGGATCGTGACTGTATTGCCTTCACGGGGACCTTGTGAAGTTTAAATGAGTTAAATCAAGTAAAGCACTTAGAAAAGTGCCTGACACTGGTAGCTTTGTGTGCGTTAATTGCTCAGTCGTGTCTGCTTATTTGCAACCCCATGGATAGACTATAGCCCGCCAGACTCCTCTGTCCGTGGTATTCTCCAGGCAAGAATACTGGAGTGCGTTGCCATTCCCTTGTCCAGAGAATCTTCCTGCCCAGGGATAGAACCCAGGTCTCTCACAGAGCAGTCAGATTCTCTATGTCTGAGCCACCTGAAACTAGTAAGAGCTACATAATTGTTAGCTGTGAAGCAGCAGCATGTGATTACAAACTGGATTCAAATTCTGACTCCACCTCTTTCAAGGTATATGTCCAGTGGCAAGTTACTAAACTTCTCTGTGACCATTTCCCAACTGGGAAATAGTAGTTCCTAACCCACTGAGTTGCAAGGATTAAGTGCTACGTACTTCCTCTAACATGGACACAAAGTACATGCTGTGTCAAGTAATTATTATTACTACATCCATAATTATTAGATATCATTATGAGTATGTGTACTTCCTCAATGCAAACCTCTACCTTTCTATAAGAAAACTCTATCTTAGTGAGGAAGACGAAAACAGAAAATAAGAAAAATCAACTATCCACATTGTAGAAACTGATTCAAACAAATATAAAACATAAAAAAGACAATCATGAGACAACTGAAAATGTGAACACTGAGTAGATATTTGATGCTCTGAGGAATTACTAGTTTTTAAAGGTAAAATAAAAGTATTATGGCTATGTGAAAAAGGGAGCCATTAACTTGAGAATGAAATGATATGTACCTGAGATTTGCTTTAAAGTTGTACGTGTCAAGTAGCAGGATGGGGTAAGATTAGCAAAAGTTGTGAATGAATGATGGGAACACGGAAGTTCATTAATCCATTCCATCTTTTTTGGTGTGCATTAATTAAAAAAATAAGAAGAAGCCGGAGGAGGAGCACTAGAAGGAAAAGAAAGAAGATAATTACACCCCTAGGATCTGGTCTTACCATAGGATTCACCTCTCTTCTGGTCTGTAGGAACTAGCAATCTCCAGCAGTATATTTTTTAAAGTGAGTTACTCTGTCAAGAGCAGTATCAAAGAGCCTTCAGCAGGACAGCTGAAGGAGGGCTGTCGCACTCACTGCATTTGAACCACCTCAGATTTTCCCAGTATGGTGTGTGAAGTGAATATACACTTTCACATGCCCTCCGGTAGTCAAGACGTGAGGTGGGGTTGGGGGAGGCATCTGTTGCATAACACACACACACACACACACACACACACACACACACACACACTACATTTTCTAAGGACAAAAACTAATTTTCAGAAACAACAGAGTCAAAATCCCATATGCATCATAATTTCAGAGCTGCTGCTTCCCAGGAAGAAGATAGTAGCTTTCATTGCCACAGTGGCTTTCATTGCCATTTTTATGCAGAGAAATGTCAGTTCCCTTTGTTTTTCCCCATTCTGCATCATGAGACCCACCGCTGCATAAGAGATGGGACCCATCCCAGAGCACTCAGCCTCTCCATGGATAGCCTCAGGCTCACAAAGACCCGGAAAATGCTTTAGGCTTTTCCCTCTAATTATTCAGCCAAATGTCTTACATCTTTCTTTTGTGGAGATTATAGAAATGCAGAAAGATGTGCAAGTTTAATCTCTTCTTCAAGCAGACCCCTGAGGTTTAGGGGTAAGAAGGACTGTGGGAGATGAAGGGGTGGGGGTAGGGGTGATAGTTTGTTCTTTCATTCACAAGAAACAAAACAGATATCACAGATTGTTAGCCTTGAAAGGTCTGGAAAGATAATTCTAGATCAGTCCCTTTAACTTACACTGAGAAGGATGTTTATGAAAGTAAAAGTACTTGCTGCAACCCTACAAAGGGTGTTTATAATACATATATTTAAATGGCTCTTCTCTAGCTAATGACTAACATCAGAAAAATCAAGAAAACAATATTCTTCTGACTTTTAAAATCATTACATTACTACCTCAACTCCAACCCTTAAAGTTTTATGCACACTTAAATATTTATTATAGTTGTTAATTTCAAAATTATCTGAACTTTGCTCATTGTATCTCCTCTTTGCTGAAAACATTCAGGCACACTTATCAAGGGCAGAGACGGGGAGCAAACCTCTCTGGGCAGGCAGTCAGGGCCAGCCTTGTCTAGGGAATGTAAAAACTATAATAAAACCATGGAGAAGGAAATGGCAAACCACTCCAGTATCCTTGCCTGGATAATCCCACGGACGGAGGAGCCTGGCAGGCTGCAGTCCACGGAGTCTCAAAGAGTCAGACACAACTGAGTGACTGAACAATAATAAAACCAACTAAGAGTTAGTCTGCTTTTTATTAGTATCATTCTCTGTAATTCTAAACATTGTCAGTGATGAAACTGTGCTCCCTGGAAAAAAAATTTGGGGAGGGGCCCTAAATTTAAATTCTAAACAATTACTGCAGTTACTGTTAACTTTTCATATATAAGTAAGCTTCAGATTCGCACATTTCTTACATTTTCTTTAATAAACACTGTAGTCCATATAGAAATGGATTCAGAGATCTTCCAAGTACCCAGTTAGCCTTAGACATGAGGGAGGACAAGACACAGGGACTTGAGGGAGGAGGTGTATGCACACCCACCCCCACCCCCACCCCCAGGAGACAGTGAAGGGCAGGGAAGTCTGGTGTGCTGCAGTCCATTGGGTCCCACAGAGTCAGACATGACTAAGCTACTGATCAAAGGGGTAAAGCAATTGGAGATTCATCCCTAAGAACGGGAACTCCAAGAGGAGAAGAGCAGGACAATTAAGGCAAGGAGTCTGGTCCCTGCCCACACCACATATCTCTTGTTCTCGAAGTCAGAAGACCTCCCTGACCACACACAGGCAGATAGGTTCCTTGGAGGCCAAATGGGAGTTACGTCAAGGGATGTTCTACCCAGATGCTTTTTCGTTAAAATCCATCCTGGCTATGAGATGCTTGTGCAAACAGTGAAGGATCTTGAGATTTATCAAATAGGGACTGTGAATGAGGCAAGTTCACAATGATTGGCCAAAGGAAACCTAGGAGAAATGCCCCATAAAAGTAATTCAAACTGCCACAAGGGTGCGAACACAGGGACACTGTCTCCCCCCGAGTCCGCCCATGTGTCTGTCAACAAGTACTGCGCTTTTTCCCCTCTTCATACTTTACTCACTCTATTACTTTCCGTCTTTCTGGTAATTGTTTTGAGCAAAGCAAAGGGCCAGGGCCCTTGGCACTGACCACTGATCTAGTGGCTACGATCTGGACCTTTCACCGTCACTACCCAGCCCCATTCTCTGGTTGGGAACCCAAGCCCTGTTCTAAGCTGTTGTAGGCTGAGGCCTCCCGAGATCAGACTCAGCTCCACATAGTCTGTGGTACTTCATATCCCTGTATTTAAAATTGTGATGTGTAATAAATGATAATCCAACACCTTTAAAGATTAAGAAATAGAACTTTTTACTTCAGTTGTCAATCTACGTGACCATTTGCTTTTATTTGTGCAGTTATTTTATTAAAGGCAGGTTTTAGTTGAAATATTTTTACTTTGAATGCTGTTTTAAAAATAGAAATGCATTCTTTTTAAACTGCTAATCATATTTTTTAACTAGCAGTAAATCAAGAGAATAAAATATTACATTGGTGATATAATTTAGTACTAATAGTTATAAGTAATTTTGGCAAAGTTGTAGTTTTACTAAGAATTACTCATTAGTTGTTAAATATTTTTAATATAAAATACTATTAGATTCTAACCAACAGATGAAAGTTCAAACTGCTGGAGAGAGATAAGCTATCAAAACAATCAAAGGTGTTGTTCTGATACTGCCAGAAGTTATCAAAAGGGTAATGTTCAAATTTTCCTTGAATTTTCTATCATTTACTCCAAGGATTAGACAGTCACTATCGTGTAGCCATTTTCTCTGATATTTGCTTTTGACTGTGTGGATCACAGCAAACTGTGGAAAATTCTGAAAGAGATGGGAATACCTGACCACCTGACCTGCTTCTTGAGAAACCTGTATGCAGGTCAAGAAGCAACAGTTAGAATCAGACATGGAACAGCGGACTGGTTCCAAATTGGGAAATAAGGACATCAAGGCTGTATATTGTCACCCTCCTATTTAACTTATATGCAGAGCACATCATGCAAAATGCCAGGCTGGATGAAGCAGAAGCTGGAATTAAGATTGCTGGGAGAAATATCAATAACCTCAGATATGCAGATGACACCACCTTATGGCAGAAAGCAAAGAGGAACTAAAGACCCTCTTGATGAAAGTGAAAGAGGAGAGTGAAAAAGATGGCTTAAAGCTCAACATTCAGAAAACTAAGATCATGGCATCTGGCCCCATCACCTCATGGCAAATAGATGGGGAAACAGTGGCTGACTTTATTTTCTTGGGCTCCAAAACCACTGCAGATGGGTGACTGCAGCCATGAAATTAAAAGACACTTACTCCTTGCAAGAAAAGCTATGACAAACCTAGACAGCATGTTACAAAGCAGAGACATTACTTTGCCGACAAAGGTCCATCTTGTCAAAGCTATGGTTTTTCCAGTAGTTATGTATGGATGTGAGAGTTGGACCATAAAGAAAGCCGAGAGCCAAAGAACCGCTGCTGAATTGATAATGAAGAACTGTGGTGAAGGCAGGAGAAGGGGATGACAGAAGATGAGATGGTTGCATGGCATCACCGACTAAAAGGACATAAGTTTGAGCAAGTGGGGAGCTCGGGATGGACAGGGAAGCCTGGCATGTTGCAGTCCATGGGGTTGCAAAGAGTTGGACGTGAGTGAGCAACAGAACTGAACTGATGATATTTGCTAAGAAGAAAAATTTCAATTTTTATGAAATATAAATGAAACCTATGATGAAATTTTCAAAAGAGAAGATATTTTAGTGCGAAATATGTGACTGTGGGTTTCCCAGGTGGCTCAGTGGTAAAGAATCCACCTGCCAATGCAGGGGACATGGGTTCGAATCCTGGGTCAAGAAGATCTCTAGAGGAGGAAATGGCAACCCACTTCCGTATTCTTGCCTGGTAAATCCCATGGACAGAGGAGTCTGGTGCACTACAGTCCGTGGGGGTCACAAAGTCGGACACAACTGAGTGACTGAGCACATCCACATATGTAACTGTGGAAACATTTGAAAACAATTAGAAATGAACCCTAAGAAACTAAGGCCTGAAAGTTATTGCAATTTTTGGAATTTGTTGCAAAATGAGAGTTTTACAAAACTCTGCAAAACTTTATGTTTAACACTTTCCTTATTTATTTGCTGCTTCATGTGAAATGAAAATAAACCAAAAGTTTTCTATGATTAACTACGAACAAAGAGAGACTAAGAAATCTGTTAAAATGCTTGTTAAACCTAAGTGTGCAAAGAAGATCAATTTTCATAAAATCTTTGACAGATTGGTGACTTTTGCAATAAAAACTACCACAGGGTGCTAGAGCTGGAGAGAAGTAAAATGATGAAAGCTAAGAAGGATTTGTTGAAGACAAGGGAAGCCAAATCTGATGGTGATTTACATTTAGCAGTTGAAGACTACCAGGAAGGGAGATTTTGTTTTTCCATTTTGGTGTGTTGTAACTTATTTTCATTAATATTTTTTGAAACTGGGGGAGGAAGAGTGAAGAATAAAACTACTGTTGATAGAGGGCTAGTTCCCTAATTGACTCTACATGTCATCCTCAGAGATGAAACATGGCCTGGTGAAAGAACAAGGACTTAGGAGCTAGATACCAAAATCTGAATCCCAACTCAGTCACTTTTTGACTGAGTATAACTTATGTGACAGTTACCAGAAAAGCGAGAAAGAAAGGGAAGTGTTGTCTTCTGTAAATGCAGATAATAGCTGTTTTTGTAAGAATATTATGAGGACTATTTTGTAAAATGCTTAGTATAATACCTACTACATTATATGATAGATACTGAATCATAGTAACCCATATTAGTAATAATAAAGGCATTTTTTAACTGGACTTGGAGGGTTTCTGCCTAAACTTTTGTTTCTAATGCTCCAAAGTTAGTACTGCTTTATGCTAGTTTTGCTTAAAATATACATATATGTATATATTGGAGAAGGAAGTGGCAATCCACTCCAGTATTCTTGCCTGGAAATCCCATGGACAGAGGAACCTGGTGGGCTACAGTCCATGGGGTTGCCTAAGAGTCTGACACGACTTAGTGACTAAAACAACAACATATGTATGTGTGTGTGTGTATCTGTGTGTGTGTGTGTGTTTAGAGAGAGAATAAAAACAGTACTCAACAAATAGTGGTATGCAAATACTTGAAAGTAACGAAACTTTTCATATCCCAATGACTGATGGCAAAACCAAGAACTTAGATAATCTCTTGTAGGTAACAGGAAGTCACCTCCACTTCACCTGTAATTCATATATTTTCACCAGCTCCTCTCCTAGTCTCCTCTTCATGACCACCAAGGAGAGCTAGAGGACCTCAGAGGAGGCTCAGAATAGTACTGCCTTGATTTTGGCAACACGCATATTGTTTCTTCAGCTAACTCAGCATGCTTGAGATCATTTTAACAGCATAGTGTTATCATGTGGTTTCAGTAGAAAAAGTCCCTATGTAAAAATAGCACCTTCTTCCTCAGCATGTCTGCTCCTTTAATGAAAATAAGACTTTAGCTTAGATTGAGCCAATGCAGCTATCAAGGAGTGAGCTAAAATCTCATCTGCTTCAAATACTGTTAGCCAAATTCACTAGCCATGGTACTTACCGCCATTGACAGTAAGAAAGACAATGCAGTAAGATATAAGAACAATACAGGATAATTCATACCCAATACACAATACTTAAGTAGCATTTTCCTAGAATGAGCTTCAGAGAATGCAGTCAATGAGAAGAGTCACAATTGCTCTGCAAGAATATTTACAGCAATATAAACAAACCAAAAATGAGGGGAAAAAAATTCTTATAAAATCCAATTTAAAAAAAAAGAGGGACACACTAATATAATTCAGGCTATATGGCAACCTAGTAGGTTGCTTCTTCTTGGAGAATGATGTTTCATTCATTCTACCAGCCTGCCAGCATTCTATCACACCGTATTCTGTTTTGGCATTGGAAAACTGTGTGCATTATTGATATGAAAATAAAAGAACAAAGGCAGTTTTCTTTTATTCTTTTAAGGAAAGACAACTATATTTAAAATGTAGGTTCAGAACCTATTATTAGGTCATTAGCGTTGTCTCATAGCATCTTCAGAATCTGTTCCATATCAAGTCATGACTTGATTAATTATATTTAGTATTCCCTCAGCATACACAGTAGTATGGCTACAGACATATACTTCTGCAACAGACCTATCTACAAGAGCACCATCAAGGAATGGAGAACAGGAAATAACTGGGAGTATGTCCATCTTATGACCATCAGAAATTTCACTTTCAGGGCTTCCCTGGTGGCTCAGTGGTAAAGAATCCGCCTGTCAATCAATGCAGGAGACATGGTTGGATCCCTGATCTGGGAAGCTCCCACATGCCTTGGAGCAATTAAGCTGGTGCGCCGCAACTACTGAGCCTGTGCTCTAGAGCTGGGGAGGCGCGACTACTGAGCCCACGCTGCCTAGAGCCTGTGCTCCGCAACAAGAGAAGCCACCGCCCTGAGCAGCCCACAACTGCAACTAGAGCCGCCCACTTTTGCCGCAACTGGAGAAAAACCCGTGCAGCAACCGAGACACAGCACAGCCAAAAATAAATTAGTCAATTAATTAAAAAAAGAAATTTTACTTTCATTGAATGATATTTACTCGGAACAGAAGAAATGTTACCAGGAGTTTAATTTGGGCCCTGCAAGTCTCTAAGCACTTTTATTAGGGGGAAAAAAGGAGAACTGCAATTTTAGTTTATAATCCATTTCCCCAGAAACCAGATCTTTCTTAAGAGAAAAATGTTTCTTAGATACCTCTAGCAGAAACTCTTTGAAAGCAGTTTGTGGCTGTCAGATACCTCTCGTTTATTACAACAAACAGAGATCTCCAGAGTCTCATTTCCTTTGGTGTTACTGAAGCCTTTAGTAGCTGTCTGGGATGCTACCTGCGCAGATTCCATGTCTGCCTCTTTTTCTCCTATTTGAAAGTAATCCTGGAAGATGTTCACCTGGCCAGTTAAGAGGGATCACAGCACCTTGCACAAAGTAGGCATTCAGCAAATGTTCGTTAGTCACACACTGCCTACCTCCTCCCTCCCAGTCCCTTTTATCTGAAGGAAAGTTTAGAATCAAATGACTTACAGGCTGTAAGTTACTCCCAGAACTATCTCCTTAGTTTGCAGCCAAGACAGATTTCAGGGGAAATACAGGTCAAACATTTGGGTGAAACTAGTCAGTGGGCCATTTGGAGTGGAAGATGGAGTCAAATTTATGAAGAGTTCAGGAACTGATGAAATCAAGTACCTAGAGGTTTGTAATGAAGCTGTGAATGTGAGTGAGTTTACTGAGAGGATGTAAGAAAGGGAAGGTGGATGAGGACAGAACCACACATATGGTCATGAGAGGAGGACCAGAGCTCTGAAAAGAAAATGGAAAAAGCAGCCAATGAGCTAGGAAGAAAATTAATATTTACTTCTAATAGAAACTGTAAGAAGTGAATTCCAAAAAAGGAGGTTAACTGTGTTAAAAACTACAAAACAGTCAAGGAAGATAGGGTCTGTGAAGACATCACTGATGACTGGGCAGTAGCTAGTTAACCTAGTTATAACCTCTGTAGCTACTTAGCTGCTACAGAAATCGGCTTTCAAGAATTAAGAAGTGAATGCAGGAGAAGGAAGTGGAGGAGATAAGAAAAATTACTCTTGTAGGAGATTTCATGGTAGCAGGAAGAAGGGCACTAGCTTAGTGTGTCAGAGGGGTGGCAGAGCTGAAGTCTCCAAGAGGCACACGTGCTGCTGAGTCATGGCGTGAGTACCAAGAACATGGTAGACTGCAAAATGAGCATGAAATCCGTCCTCGTATGCCTGATGCTTCTCACTGTGACTCTGTACTCTCTCCCATCAAGATAGAGCATATTTCTCCCTGAAATTTGGATTTGACTGTAACTTGCTTCGGCCTCCAAGTCACTAGCAAACAGGACACAGGAGAGACTTGAAAAGTGCTTGCATAATGACGTTCACTTTCTCTTGTCCACCATGTAAACAAGCCTAGCTTGTCTGCTAGATGACGAGAGATGACATGGAGAAAGGTCCCAGCTGCTCCAGCCCTCACTGAACTGCCCCAGATTAGGAAAATTATCTAGTGAGCCACAGAATGGAGACAGATAAGAACTGTTTTTTTGTTGCAAGCTACTACACTTTGGGATAGTTTTTTACACAGCAGAAGCTATCTGATAGAATGAGATATCCCCCCACTTCACACACACCATGCAGCTTGTGGGATATTAGTTACCTGGGATCGAACTGGGGCCCTCAGTAGTGAAAGGACAGAGTCCTAACAATGGACCACCAGGAAATTCCACAGATATTTTCCTTTTGTTCCTATTCTCTGAACTGACTAAATTCTGAACTAACAATATGAGACCGAAGTGTTGAGTAATGTCATTTTAGAAAACAAAGGAAAATAAAACTTATAACAATAATTTTCTATTTGTTGATAAGACTGCAAAAAATCAAAAGCATACAGAATATAGCTATGGATTTAGGTAGCATCAATGTAAAAGATGTCCAAGTATCAAGGAAACTCCCTGCCACCAAGTCTATGCGATATATTTATGGCAGAAGCTCAGGTCATTTCTAAGCCTTTATATTATAACCTGCTGATAGAGGAGTTTATAAAAATATGGTACAGTTTTTAAAAGATCACTGATATGGTTTCTATAACAGCCTATCAGTACACAAAAGGGTTACAGATAACGTATCAGAGCATCATTAAAGCAGAAGGAATAGAAACCAGAACATATGTGGGACCTGGGGTTAAGAGTGGAAGCCAGCATAGTGGTCATAGGTAGGAAAGACGAGCATCATTTCTGGGCCCAGGAAAGACTGCAGTGGAACCCTGCACATTTCACCAACCCCTGAGGAGGTCCTGTACTACTGCTCAGTAGTAAAGTTAATGTTCACAGCAACAACTCAGAGCTGTTAAGAAAACATTAAATGACGTTCAATATATCTGGTTTGGGCTTCCCAGGTGGCTCAGTGGGTAGAGAACCCATCTGCAATGCAGGAGACACATGAGATGTGGGTTTGATTTCTGCATTGGGAAGATCCCCTGGAGGAGGGAACAACAACTCACTCACGTATTCTTGCCTGGCAAATTTCATGGGCAGAGGAGCCCGGCAGCCCATACCCCACAGGGTCACAAAGAGTCGGACATGATTGAAGCAACTACGCACACACGCAGGCACATACTTGGTTTAATGAGGCCCAGAAGAATGGAATCTATTTTAATACAATTTCCATCAAAATAGCTAAATTTTTTAAAGTGTGCTGCTTAAAGGGTCTAAGCTTCAGTTCAGTGAAGCACTCACTTCTTTGTAACATTTCATTTTCTGACAATACAGATCAGTGATGTATTTATTTAGACATAGTCAGTTGGCATTTATTACAGAATTCTAAGACTGCAACACAATAATTATGTGAAGAGACAGAAAGGAAGCATTGTCCAGCAAGTGGAGAGCAGAGCAGTACCTTGTTAAAATTAGGAAATAAATATTGATTTTTTTTAATGGTTTCTTTTTCAAAAATATCTGTCAGCATTCTGTGGCCACCATTGTTTTTAATTCACATTTCTATGTGGATAGATATTATTTAATATCATTATTCACTCTGCCTCTTCACTTGGCAGGCACTAGAGTGACCCCTGGTTTTTGTTCACAGTTTCAGGTTTTTAGGTCAGCCTCCATAAAGAGTCTCTCTTTAGTAAGCCTACATTTTTGACTCCCAGTCCTTCTCTATCTTTACTGTTGTTTCGTGAGAATGACAGAATTATTGTCATCACAGTTCTTATGACTAAAAATATTCATTGAGGACCAACATATCAGTTTTCATGTAGGAAACAATTAGTGGTTCTGCAGCCCTTTGTCCCACCTTGTCTGTTACATCATCCAGCAGGTCTAATCCTAGAGTCAAATTCCCACTCCCCAGGCTACATGCACTTATCACTTTAATCAATGGGTCTCTGACCTAAGCCATAGGCTTTATAATGTTCAGCGCTTTTACTATGTTCTCAAACTTCTCAATTATCTCAGTTCAGTTCAGTCACTCAGTCATATCCAACTCTGCGACCCCATGGACTGTAGCATGCCAGGCCTCCCTGTCCATCACCAACTCCTGGAGTTACTCAGGCTCCTGTCCATTGAGTCGGTGATGCCATCCAACTATCTCATCCTCTGTCAGCCCCTTCTCCTCCTGCCTTCAATCTTTCCCAGCATCAGGGTCTTTTCAAATGAGTCAGTTCTTCGCATCAGGTGGCCAACATATTGGGAATTTCAGCTTCAGCATCAGTCCTTCCAATGAATATTAAGGAATGATTTCCTTTAGGAAATCAATTATCTAACATGGTCTAATACTCCACAAAACCAGTTCCACTGGTTTTTGACTTGGATAAAAGTGTTTCTAAATGCAACATTAAGTATTTTTTAAAAGTACAGACTTGAGTGTAAAATTTGAGTTCTAGTCTTAGTTCTAGAATAAGGGTATTTTGAGCTGATTACACTTGAGAAACTACAGGCAGAAGAAAAGCTCTGAAACAGAGTAGAAGTTACCCTTTTAGAAGGGACATTTATATTCATAAAGGAAGTCCCTATTCAAGCATCTTTCTCTCTGTACCAGAAAGAGGATGACTCCAAATCAGAAGAAACTCTTGTCAGTGGAGATGGCACAGACTTAAATCTGCATAGCAAACCTTACCCTTGTTTACTGAGCCTTTTCTGGTAACCTCTCATAAGTGGCTTCCTCATCCTTCCCAGAGCTTCCCTGGTGGCTCAGCTGTAAAGAACCCACCTGTAATGCAGGAGATGCAAGAAACACTGCTTCAATCCCTAGGTCAGGAAGATCCCGCTGGAAGAGGGCATGGCAACCCACTCCAGTGTTCTTGCTTGGAAAATCCCGTGGATAGAGGGGCCTGGTGGCTGCAGTCCATAGGGTTGCAAAGAGTCGGACACAACTGAAGGGACTTAGCATGCACGCACCACCCTTCCCAATCTTCTTTTGTCTTTAGGGGAAGATAGGCTACAAACTGGTAACTTGGGTCATCTCAGGGAGTCACACAGTTACTTTGGGTGGGTTTTCTCTACAGAATTGCCTGCCTACAAGACAAGCTGGCCCTCTGTTCCAGCATCCACATGGTATTCCATGTGGTCTGGAGGACCACATAGTGAGAAGTCAGCCGGCCACCCTTCTGCCTGGGTGTGTGCAGATCCAGTATGTTCCTCCTGTAAGTGCCAAAGTTCAGACTTGAGGCAAAGGAGTAGAAGGCCTGATTTCAGTTGTAGTCCTATTCCCCTAGTCTAGCCTTTTTTAGCAAGAAAGCAGATACTTAGATCTTAATGGACTCTGTGACTATTTGTTATTTGGCATATCAGAGATTTCAACAGCATCCTCCTAGCGGGAACAGGAGTGAGTGTAACTTTATGCCTTCTATTTTTTCTCATTAGTACATAGTTATTATGGAAATATGTTAAGAGGAGAACCTTATACCATGAAGTACCTGCAGTCCAACCTTTTTCATTTTATAGACAAATAAAATGAGGTTCAGAGGGATTGAGTCATCCAAGCTTACATGTATAGACAGTTGCTTAGAATCCAGCTGTCCTGACTCCTGGCCCAGTGCACTGTTACTCTTAGCAAAGCATAATTTAAAGCAGGTCTCAGCTGGTGGGCAAAATTCTCTGGACCCTCACACTAAGTTCTGACTCTTATCTCCTAGGTTTCTATCTTACGACCAGTTTGGATTCAACTATTGCAAGCTTCTGGTCCTCTTACCCACCTGTTTATGAAGGACTGTGTGCATCCTAAATACGGGTATCTCCCAATACATCTCTAGGTTGCAAGTGAATGAATAGTCACAAGACGCAACTACTGAGTCTTTTGAATCAAAACCACCTAATTTGGATGGAAGGCATATAGAGTCAGTTCTAACATTCCAGGAACTTCATAGTATCAACACTTTTTTTCATGGCTAAGCTCTGTGGAATTCTTATTCTTCCTTTTTTTTTCAATAGTCAATGTCGTAAGTTTAGAACCCTAGAGTACTAGAATGATAAAAGTATCACAACAATGATATTCCACATCAGTATATAACTGTGTCTAATAACAAAATTAGGCAGAATTCTTGTGAGAAATGTTTACATATAACACCGGGCAATGGGTATAACTATAGGTAAATTTCCCAGCTATACACTACAAGTCCAAAATCATGCATTTTCCCACCATCCCAACAAAGGCAGAGGGGATAGAGATCTTGGGCAATGCATGGCCTCTACAAATTACAGTTGTATCTCCACTTCCAACTCGTGACAATGTGTTCATTGCCAGCTTACTGGGTGGCATCAAAGCGCTGGGCCCTCACTGCATAAAGGGAGAGAAGCCCCATGAACTGAGCAGGATCAGTGACTGGTCTCTGTAGGGCCCAGGTGATGCTGACTCTCAGACTGTACATATAACTCTGTGTGTGTGTGTTTGGTAGTGGGAGAGAATGGGTAACATGGCAGTACAGCATGAAAGGCTGCTCTGAACTTCCCCTTATGCCTTGGCTTCCTGGAAGCCAGCCATCTTCCAAAGAGAAACAGCTACTGCAGTCACAGTGCAGAGAAACACCAGGGCAGAACCTCTAGTCTACCAACCTGAATGGCTGATGCCTTAAATGTCCTAATGAGAGATTAACAGGGATGGTGTTTTTTGGAAATATTCATTCTTTTTTTTTTTTTTGGTAATCGCCTTTTTTTGCCCATTATCATTTCCAGCAGTGTAAGCAAAATCTACCTTTTGTGAAGGAGGTATGAACTTAGAAAAGCCACTACCCGATAGTGAGGGGAAGGGGAAAATCTTTCTGTCTTGGAGATGATGAGAATCCAGCAGTTAGCCATCTGTTCTCTGATTAGACCTTCCGTTGTAACATTCTGGAGGAAAGAGCAATGAGATAGATTTCAAGAGAAATCCAAAGGCAGAGAGAGTCCGTGCCCCTCCCCTCAGATCTGGAAATGCCCTAATGGTATAATTCATCAACAGGCACAATCTATCTCCAACTCCAGCTCCCAGCTGACACGACCATGAGAGGTACTCCTCTGTGGCCAAGCACCCTCAACACAGTGGTGGTGGTGACGGCCCAGTATAGTTTGCGTGCGCTTCCTCAGTTAGCTAGCATTATCAAGCTTCAGTTCCCACCAGCAGCCTGTGGCACCAAAACCGCCCATGAGTTCTGACCAGTCCTGGGGCTACAGGATGTAGATAATGGAACCAACTGAAGCATTTACCAGGAGTTTACCGTGGGGAAAGTTTAATGACCCTGGGGCAAAGAGCTGCAGGGCCCACCACCTGCAAAATTTAGAGCTCTCTAGAATGATGAAACTGTCCAGCTGATCCCAGTCAATCCATAGAATCATAAGAAAGTATTGTTTTAATGATTAAAACATTGTTGGTTTAAACCATTAACTTTGGAAGTGGTTTGTTACACATCATGAGATAATAATAACAAACACAAATTCACTAGTCACGGATTTCATCAGTGTGGTTCAGCTCAGTCAGAAACAAACCCAGTCCAGCACTTTATAATAGAAACCAGCAGGGGACTTCCCTGGAGGTCCAGCAGCTAAGACTCCATGCTCCCAACACAGGGGGCCTGGGTTTGATCCCTAGTCAGGGAACTATATCCCACAGGCCACAATGAAGAGTTTTACATGCCGCAACTATAAAGATTCTGACAACTAAGACCCAGTACAGCCAAATGAATATTAAAAAGAAAGAAACCAGTGAGGATCCAGAGGAGAGAGAACCCTTGAGTCTGAGGCTCTCTACTCCCTCCCCACAAGTGCATGTATGCCATTTTAGGGAGGAACAACAAGAGAAAGAGAGAAATAAGTCGGAAAGGGTGGTGCAGTAGACAGGAAAGGGAATTAAGCAGGCAGATGGAATTAAAGTTGCTAATCAACTGACCTTAAAGTAGGGAGATTATCCTGGAATGGTGGTTTAGTCGAGTCGTGTCCAACTCTTGGGACCCCGTGGACTGTAGGCTGCCAAGCTCCTCTGTACATGGGATTCTCCAAGCAAGAATACCGGAGGGGGTTGCTATTTACTTCTCCAGGGGATCTTCCCAACCCAGGTCTCCTGTATTGCAGCGGGATTCTTCACTGACTGAGCCACCAGGGAAACCCTCATGTAATTATAAGAGTTCTTAAATGTGGAATAAAGAGAGAAGAGTCAGGGCAGAAGGAAGAGATGGAAGAATTCCGCCTGCTGTAGCTGGCATTGAAAATGGAAGAAAAGGGCCATAATCCAAGCAATATGGACAAAGGAAAGTTAAGGATTCTCCCCTAGAGGACCCAGAAGGGAACCAGCCCTGCCAACACTTTGATTGTAGCCTAACAACACCCATTTCAGACTTCTGAGTTGTAAGATAATAGATCTGTACTGTTTTAAGCCACTAGAGTTACATTAATTTTTTCAGCAACAGAAAACTAATGAAGGTAGCAAACTGTAGTGACTGAATAATTATTCAAAATAAGACTATCTGAAACTGGAAGAGACTAAAATGGCTTTAAAAGGCAATTTTAAGTTTGTTTTTTCCCCCATATCACCCAGTGTGGGGAAAGCTAGGGAAGTAAGATTAGGTCTTTTCTGGCAATCAGAAAAGCTACCTTTTGTTTTTCACACTTCTGAGTAGAGCAAGTTAAATCCGAGACCTTGTTGCAACTTTTGTTCTGAGCCTTGATTTTCTGTTAAAACCAACTCCCCTTGGAAGAGTCACACATTAAACTTTTCAACATAAAGGAGTTTATTGGATTGTTTCTGAAAAAGGAGCTGGGAAAAAAGGGAGAACCGAGCAAGTAAAGTCAAGGCTTGAGCTCTGAGGTTCCTGGAGGGGGACGTGCTGAGGCCAGACGGGTCCTGACCCAGGGCAGGGTGGACACCACCCGCGCCCCTAACACCTTGCTGTCCTTGAGCAGAACAGTTACCACTCCCCCTGGACATTGCTCTCTGCGAATAGTCTCAGAGGGGCTGTAAACTCTGCATCGTGTGGCACGGAGTGCAGGTAGGAGTTCATTATGCCCAACAGCGAGACCAATCGTTTCATGTTATTTAGGGTTTTCACATCTTCATTGCTTCTTTCCACTGCATTTTAGATACCCGTGGTTTCAGCTCTGTGCGTGGAATCCCACATTTCATCACTCATCTCTGACCCTCCAAAGTAAAGACTTCTTGAATCAAAAGTTATGGTATTTTTAATTTTTAAAATAACCTTTCTGTCACCCTCACCATTGATTAGTTTTCTCTCTTCTCAAAATGAGTCTCAACAGTATACTAGCAACAACATTGCGTAAGAAATGGTAAAATGCCACATTCTAAGCATGCCCTAACACCACTGTAATGACTGCCCTGGATTTGTTGTTTCAAAGACACACAAATGTGTGGGGGTACTTTGAGGGCAACTACACAGGTACCATGGATGATCTGAAGTTCACCCTTAATTTAGCAGCAGTTTTTATTTAGACTAGGGAGTGGGGAATAACGCAGCATCAGAGGAGGGAGGCAAATGAGATTCTAATGATGCCAAAGTCACTGGGAGGCACTGGGATCTGAGCATCAGTCTAAATGGGTTCAAAGTCACTCCAACACTCTATGACTCTCAGAGGTTACTTACCCTCTCTATATCTATGTCTACAAAAGAAAAAAGATTGGGGTGGAAATAATAGTGCCTGTTTCATAAAGTTAATGTGATGATTTAATAATTCATATAAAGCTCTTAGTTCAAGCTAGGCAGTAAATGCTTGATGAATACTAGTGATTTTTATACAGAACCCAAAAGTTGAGAAATCAACACTTTTGCCAGACCACAAATATGTTTCTCATTTATGGTCCATATTTACTATACATCAAGGTAAAAGTCTAGTTCACTGTGATCCCCTCCTCACGTGAGGCTGCTGTCCAGTTCCATACATACCTGGAGTGCCTGAAACATCTGAGAAGACTGATGCGGTTTCCAGGTTCCCTTATCAGCGCTCCATTCTGTTTCCTAATCCCTGCCCTCCTCCATGTGGTTCCAATATCAAAATATTTAGTCCATCTGTCCCAGAGGGGTTTGGACTTTCTCTTCATTTGTGCTTCTTGAAATAATATGCTCCTGAGGCACAGACTGTTCCTTCATCACTAAAAAAGGTCAAGCATTTATTAGTCTGTGTATAAACATGACAACAAAGGAGCCCTTGTAAAAATGGAATGTTCAGCTTGGATAGAACACAGAGGAGTTCCTCTTGGATCTGGCAAATTCCCTTGGATTTCATCTCTTTTAAATACACCACGTTAATGTCACTGTTTCTTTCTGGCGCCTCAAGCCTTACTTCTAAATCTGCATGAACCCTTTGAGGCACAAGTTTCTCATTTATACAGTCTGTAAGTGCAATTTCTTTTTCAACAGTTTCTTCAGATACACCAATCCTACCACTATGAATAAGAGGTGTCTTCTCCTGTGTGTCACATAACCGCCTGTCACAATGAAGGGAAATGACTTTGCTTTGCTCACCAGCAAGCATTTCATACAAACATTATTTCCATTCTTCTGGGCAGAAACCCATAGAAGCCAGATCTCTGATTTATTAATATTTTCCTCTTTAGTTGTCCTCTTCAGATGACCTTGACCCAAAACAGAACTCTCCCTCTATCACCTTGGTCTTCCCATTCATCACGGAGTCAACCACCAGCTAAAAATACAGGGAGCCTATTCCCTTTCTTGATACCTGATCCTTTCAGACAATACATATTAATCTCTCTTAATAAAACACAGCTTTTGATCCACTGCTATGCATAATTTAGCTTTAAATCTAGCTTTTCAAATTTCCACGTTGTCACATTATAAGCTGTTGTTGGTGCTGTTCTTTAAAGAAGATCCTTTTGGTTTCCTTCTCTGAGGAATGAAGAAGAGATGAATTCCATACAGAGACATTTTCTAGCCGGTCTCAGGTAAATCCTATCTTGGTGACCATGTTTCATGTCCCTTTAAGGCTAACAAGAGTAAAAAATATCCATCTCTTAAAAAAAACAAAACAAAACAACTCCACCTCTGATTGGAGAAACCAGATTTTATGTTCCTGGTGAGGTGTGCAGGTATCAAAGGCTCATTAAAAGCAGTGTGATCACCCTGTATTCCCTCCCTGCTGAGACTGCCTCGATATGAGAACAGAGTTATTGGTCTTCTTCTTCTCTTCTCCTCTGTTTCTCTCTTCCCCTTCTCTTCCCCCTCCAGTTCTTTTTTCCCCTTATCCTCTTCCTCTCTCTCTTCATCTTTCTTTTCCCACCCCTCCCTACCCCCCGCCCATTTTTGTCCAAAGCTGCCTGGGGAGGCTTGGAAAAGAATCTAAAGTGTATTGGCTCACTAAACACTTATTTTACTGCTATGATTTTCTCTGGTGTATGGCAGGAAGTCACATGACAGTACTTTTTCAACTTAATGTCAACTTGCATTATTTTGTAACTATATAAGTGAATGTCAGCCCTAAAATTCAGCGGGCTTATCCTTCTCACAGGAAGTATAGAGTACATTTCATTCAAATAAATGAAACAACATCTGCTTCCATGGGCTGGCCCCAACTTACTTTTCTGGTTTCTTCTTCTACAATACTCCTTCACCCCCGCTCTGCGCCACCTGCCTCCTTCATACAGTGCTGTTAGTACACTGTATTACTCCCTCTTTTCTGAGGTTAGAGCAATTTATGAGCTCCAACTAGGTGAAGAGATGAATGAAATAAGCCATGCAATTACAACTTGTGCCTTTGCTCATACTTTCCCTGTTTTTGGAAAACTACCCTTCCCACTATCTCATTTTTAGTGGGGAAATTTCTACTCATTTCCCAAAGCCCAGCTTGCTGCTGTCTCTGCTTTTACTCAGTATCATTGTCTTCCTCCTCCTCACATCCACAGTTTTTTAATTCTTAAATGTCACACTTACTTTGTCTTTGTTTGCTTTTTTTCACTCTTGTCTTCCTCTCCCCTTACAAGTTCCTTCATGGTAAGGCATGTCTTTTTCATCTCTGTATCCCCCAAACTTAGCATTGCTAAGCGGGACAGTTCCTATCCCACTCTTTGCAACCCCATGGACCACAGCATGCCAGACGCCTCTGACCTCCACTATCTCTCAGAGCTTGCTCAAATTCATGTCCATTGAGTCGATGGTGCTATCTAACCATCTCATCATCTGCTGCCCCCATTTCCTTTTGCTTTCAATCCTTCCCAGCATCGGAGTCTTTTCCAGTGAGTCAGCTCTTTGCATCAGGTGAACAAAGTACTGGAGCTCTAGCATCAGTCCTTCCAATGAATATCCAGGGTTGATTTCCTTTGGGATTCCCCGGACCCCACACCCAACTGTGTCAGAAACACCACTCAGCCTACACACACACACACAATGATGTAAAATGAGCTCTGGGATCCCTGGGTCCTGCAGTCAGACTCCAGGAACTGGCTCTGTCTGACACTACACTGACACTTACCCCAGGATCTAGCTTCACCTGCCAATGGGTGGGCAACAGCCCCAGAGTCTTCAGGACCTTGAATTTGCTCACCAGTGAGCCAGCACTAGCCCCGGGGCCCTCGAGGGTTCTGCAGGCAGCTGCCTCGTGACCAGGCCCTGCCAAATAGCAGCCAAAAGCATCTGCACAAGACAGGGCCTGGCGGCCAACCACACTAGGCTACCAGATTGCCCAGATAATCAAGCCCACCACAGCAGATGGACCCACATGGCCGTCCTAGGGGGAACCCCAAGAGCACCAAGTACAATGCTTGGGTGATGAGAGGGGAGTGCACTGTTGGGACACATAGGATGTCTTACAAAGAAGGCTACTTTTCCAAGGTTAAGAAACATAACTGACCCACCATATACACAAAAATACAAACAGCAACTTAGACAAAATGGGGCAGCAGAGGAATATCTTCCAGATGAAGGAATAAGATAAAACCCCAGAAGAACTAAGTGGAAGTGGAGACAGGCAATCTACCTGAGAAAGAGTTCAGAGTAATTACTGCAAAGATCTCAAAAATGATCAAAGAACTTAGAAGGAGAATGGATGCACAGAGCAAGAAGTTAGAAATTTTTAACAAGGATGAAACAAATAGTCATGACTAAAATCTAATGGGTCTAAGGGTTAGGACAACCAACCTGTCATTAAGACAACTACAGATCTCATCAAATCATATTCCCATCTGAAGTTCCTTGTTCTTCCTTAGAAAAGGCATTGCAGGAATAAGACAGAAACTTTTGTCTATACGTTAGAGTAACAAGAACTCTTAAACACATGTCCCCTACGTGATGAAGTCTTATTAATATCTTACTCTGGGGTTGCTGTGGAAAGCTTCTCAAGGAAAACCTATGAGGGCATGAAGAAAATTACCCATCACTGCTGAGCCTCCAGGAACACTTATAGAAAAAGACGCCTTCAGATCAACATTCTAATTTATTACTATTGAAAGAGTCAATTCCTAGGTAGGTTGATAAGTCCAGGAGGAGGAGGCAAAAGGGGTCTGGGGCTCTCAAGGAGAAGAAAAGGACAAGGGTTTTTTCCTACATTGCTTTGTCTTAGTCAGGGTAACAATGTATCCTGCTTGAGGACATGTTTCTCCTTAACAAGAACCTTCTGACTAATCTTGTCATCTTAAGACTGTATATTGTGGGAACGGGTCTGGTAAGACCTTTCTATTGTTCTAATCTTGTTAGTTTTAGATGTAAGTTGTGTGAGTGGATCTGGTAAAAGTACATAAGGCCTTGATAAAACTAGTGAGTGGGGGCACTCACTGTCCCCCATCTGACGTCTATGTCAGAAGCTTTCTCTGTCCCTTTTTCACTTTAATAAAACTCTGCTACACAAAAGCTCTTGAGTGATCAAGCCTGGTCCCTGGTCCCGAAGCTAAATCTTCTTCAGAGATCACAAATCCGATATCATTCCCCATAAGCTATCACTATGATAATGATTATCACAGTTTAATTTATATTAATTTGGATTTACCTTACTTATATTGAAAGGATGCATGGCCTTCTTCCTTAAATTGATTAAATTAATATCAATATGATTACTTTTTTGTCTTATCTTTGAGGAGACTCAGCTATCTATTCTTCTATCCACTACCCATCCATCTGTCTGTCTATCCAAGTTATTGTTTAGGGCCCTCTTATTTAGTGGGTTCTATGCAAGTTCCTGAGCCTAAAAAGATGAATAGGACCAGATTCAAGACCCAACATAGTCACCACCCAGTATGTAGGAATTTGATCTAAAGCAAAAATTAGGCCAGTGTGCAGGATGTGTATCAAATTCTTTTAAAGTAAAACCCAAGCGTATGCTTTAGGCAGCATCTCTGTATTCTTTCAGTATACTAATGTTCCCTGACATTATTGCTATCATTGATAAATGTCAAAGGGGAGAGTGATATTTTTGGAATTGATTTTTTTTTTACTCTATACAAAAATAGATTATAAACACATACACATATGTCATAGAAAGAATTTAGGCTAATATTTCTACACAGGGATAAGCATTAGCATATTTTCAAAGTTCACAGTTACTTTCCTGTTGTCAGTTATAATAATCATCTGTTGGTTTGAATTCCTTTTATGATAGCTATCAAAATCTATTGGTAATATGTAATCTGATTAAATTTAGCAAGAGTATGAGAATTTTATAGTCGCAGAGCTCCTGAAAGAGGCTGTATGATTCAATATTTTCATACAACCATCTTTATAAAGGCATAGCATAACATAAACCAACAAATAATGATCCCTAAATAAACTTAACACAAAGTTATAACTCAATTCAAATTCATAAATGTTTAACTTTTCAGCTGTTTCCTGTTTAGGACATTAGTCTAAGTTGGTATTTAGTTATAACATACACTAGGTAAGTGCTTTGGGGAAAGCATGTAAATACTAACGCAAAGCACAAACGAATCAAAGTTATCCATGTTGTTATGCTGCTCTGCCATGGGCCCCATTGCTCCTCTTGGAAGGCTGTTCGTACCTGCAGTGTCGGAGGAGGTACTAAGGCAAATCTGGACCGCAGTTCAGAGAAATGAAAGATACAATGCCTTTCATGCAGGTCTCTGGAGAAAGCCAAGATTTCTCTAACCTTGGAGAAGCGCACCCTCACAAAGAAGCCCCTTCCTTGATCTGTTGGCAGTTGGAATGGTATGCCATACAACTTTATTTAGTTCAAGGAGGCTGTGGGGGCAGTGTCAAAACAGCAGGCACAAGGGCTGAAGGAGCTTCTATTATTCATCACAGGTTGGCAGCTTGACAGGTAAAGACCAGTACTGATAGAAGAGTCCAGTCACTAACTTCATTTTCCTAGTCCATTCAAATGGCATGAATCAGTCAGCTCTGCTGCTATGCAAACAACCCCCCAATTTTCAGTTAAAAAGACAAAGGCTTTTTCTGGGATCTGTAATGAAGAAGACACGTGCATCAGCCTTCTCTTTGTGTTTTCTTCATTCCAGATCCAGGCTGAAAGAGGAGTCCATTTTTTGGCCATACCATTCTTATGGCAAAGAGAAAACAGCAAGAGAGCAGATGGAAATATACAATGAATCTGTGGGTGTCAGTTAAGGCTGCAATAACAAAAATACAAAAAACTTATGTGAGTGGCTTAAACCACATTTATTTTTCCCAATTCTGAAGGTACCAGCAGATTCAGAGTCTGGTAAGGGTCTGCCTTCTGGCTTATAGATATCTGTCTCCTCACTGTATCTTCACACAGCTGAGAGAAAGAGGTCATCTCTCTGATGTCTCTGCTTATAAGGGCACTGATCCCATTCAGGAAGCCTCCACCCTTACAACCTAATCACTTCCTAAAACCATCACTGGCCCTTAGGGCTTCGATGTATGAATTTTGGGGGAGAGAACAAACATTCAGTTCACAGCGGCTTTAGAGCTTTCACTTGAATGAGGCATAGCCAAGGGCGCCCACAATCCATTGGCCAGAGTACTCACAAGTCCAAGCCTGACATCAAAAGTGCAGAGACTGTGTCCTCCCCCTCAGGAGGCATTGCAAGTCATGTAACCCTGTTCGAAGGAGTGTGAGTTGCTGGGAATGATAACGCAATCCACCACACTGGATCCCCTTTGGCAGCCCAAGGAGGGTACTGTGCTGAGTCCAGTGGAGAAAGACCACACAAGCAGTGAGGCTGCAGCAGCTGCTGTTTCTACTCTTGACTTTTTGTTCTCATCCATCTCTGAGCACAGATCACAGGATGGGTTGGGAATGAAACTGCAGATGTGGTAGGAGACAAATGAGAGGACAAGACCTTTCTCATTAACTGAAGGGGTCACTTGGGTAGCGCGTGGGGCAAGAGACAGAGTGACCTTTGTGTGCATCCAGAGGGCCGTGCCTGAGAGGATATAATTAAGACCACTCCTCAAAGCCGTCCTCTTCTTCAATTAATATTTACTGAGCACCCACTGAGACACTGGCCTTGGACTCAAAACTACAAACTCTCTCAGGCTGGGAAAGGCTCTGACTAATTTGCACATTAAAAAGCAAGGAGACACAGGGAAACCCACCTTTTCCCCCTTCCTAGTCACCCTGGGAGAGAGAACCTCTTCTCTTCTCCATTCATGTGTGGAATCCCAATTAAACATAGTAAACAAAGGAAACTTCTTACACTGTAATTTTTCTCCTTCCCCCCTTGCTTTATTTGCTGTCTGGATTTATAGCTCAAGAATTGCCTCCTCTAAGCACCATCCCCTATTAACCAGACAGATAAAAGCCATAAAGGGAAGGGAACTCCTTCAGTTCTCTTTGCCAGTTATGAGGCAGAGCAGTGCCTTTTCAAGGGAGTTGACATCTGCTGCCTGAGACTGCCTGTCCTGCACCAGGGGCTGTGCTCATGCTCCGAATGCAAACTGCAGCCATCAGAGACAGAGCCGGGTTTGACAACTGCTTGAGCCCAGAGCAAATCTGCTTGGGCACTAGAAAAGAAATTGTGTAGTTTTAAAGCAGATGTATGTTCTTAATGTGGTTGGCTTATAAAGCGACAGAACATAGGAGTTTTTTCCCCCTTCGCCTATCACAACTGATAGAGTAAACAGTGTAACTTAAGACAAGTTGATTCGATCACAATTCCATGTAATATTTAGTCCATATAACAGAATGAAACTTAGATTTGCATCATATATATTAGGCATTTCATTTTCTCGTGCATGGTATGATATTAGCAAACAACGTATGTTTCCATGGTTATAAACAAAGGTGGCATGTTTGCAAAACAGATTCTATATGTAGAACTTGTATAAATGGGATAAAATACAGGGTTTTTGCTTGGGTGAACTGGCATTAACTATTTCAATTAGTATGATCTTGGTAAGGAACATTTTTTTCCTTCTCTGTGAATGCTACCAATCACTGTCTTTGTATCACTTTTCTCCTAACCTGAGTTCTTGGCTCATCTTTTCCTCTGTGACCTTGAAAAAATCAACTCTTCTGAGTCTCTCTTTCTTTCTTTGTTAAATAAAGTTGGGTCAGGATTTCTCTGTCTATTCTGGGGAACATTTGCTTCTGAGGAAATTAATGGGGGTAATGTTTTTTAAAAAGAGGTTCTGTGATCAAATAAGTTTAGGAATTGTGACATTAAACAATATTAAACACACTTCCTTACTCAGAACTTTAGCATGCTAATAATATTCACTGTGATTCTCCAAGAGAGAGATGCAGTAGTGCCTTGTTTCCCCAATTTATTTAGCCAGAAACTTTTTTTTCCAGATTGTTAGTCTGAACATCAGACTTTAAAGATCCTTCAAATGATAACATTCTATGATTCTATTTTCTGTTCATTCTGCCTAGTTTTCCAATTTCCCTCACCGATTTCAGAAAAAGAGCTACCTGGGCTTTCTAACTTCCTCATAAAGTAAAAAGTCAGTCTGTTTGTCATTTCTTTACCCCCTGCAATTTATTTGAAAATTTTCAAACTCACACAAAGGTTAAAAGAACAGTACAATCAATAGATACTCTTCACTTTAGATTCAGCAACTGTTAAAACATTTGCACCAATTTCTTTCTCCTTCTCTCCCCTCTCTCTCTCTCACACACACTATAGTGTGTGTGCACTATATGTGTAATTTCACTAATGAATCATTTGAAAATAAATCAGACATCCTAACACTTCACCCCTAAATATTTTATGATGTGTCTTGTAAGACAAGCATTCTTCTATACAACGTCAGAACCATCATTACATATAAGAAGTTTAATATTGATTAATACCATGAAATGTATATGAATTTTCCAAATTGTTATTCATAATTTTTTCCAAAATGTGCTTCCTAATATTTTTTTAAGCTCTAGGATCTATTCAGTTTATACTCATTAGAGTCAGTTATGTCTCTTTGGCTTCTTTAACCTAGAACTAGCTCCCTAATTTGTTAATCTTTCATGAGATTAACTTTTTTGGGAAAAGTTCAGGTCACTTATTTTGCAGGTCTAACATTTTAAATTTGTGTGATAGTTTTCTCATAATTAGCTTTGGTTGAAATATTTTTGGGAAAAAAAAGGGGGTGATACCCTTGCATACTTCAAACTGCATACCAAGAGAAACATAACGTTACCTTGTCCCATTATTGGTAATGTTTTGAGCAACAGCATGGTTAAATTGTTGTTTGCTCTATTTCTCTGTTACAAAGATATCCTTTCTTGTAACAAAAGAAATACAAAGATATTTCTTGGTAATTAATAAGTGATATGACAGTTGATGTTTTGAGACTTGTGAATAACTTATTTCCTAATAACCCTTCACCCAGTGGCTTTAGCATTTGTTGATGATCCTTGCCTGGACCAAATATTACACTGGGATTGCAAAACAGTGATTTTTTTTTTCCCCCTAATCTAATCCCTTTCTAATCCCTTTCTATAGATAAGAATTTTCGAAAGCCCAGAGATAAATCCACGCATCTATGGACACCTTATCTTTGACAAAGGAGGCAAGAATATACAATGGAGAAAAGACAACCTCTTTAACAAGTGGTGCTGGGAAAACTGGACAGCCACTTGTAAAAGAATGAAACTAGATCACTTTCTAACACCATACACAAAGATAAACTCAAAATGGATCAAAGATCTAAGCATAAGACCAGAAACTATAAAACTCCTAGAGGATAACATAGGCAAAACACTCTCTGCCATAACCCAAAGCGGGATACTCCATGACCCACCTCCCAGAATATTGGAAATAAAAACACGAATAAACAAATGGGACCTAATTAAAATTAAAAGCTTTTGCACAACAAAGGAAACTATAAGCAAGGTGAAAAGACAGCCTTCAGAATGGGAGAAAATAATAGCCAATGAAACAACAGACAAACAATTAATCTCAAAAATATACAAACAACTCCTGCAGCTCCATTCTAGAAAAATAAACAACCCAATTAAAAAGTGGGCCAAAGAACTTAACAGACATTTCTCCAAAGAAGATATAAAAATGGCTAACAAACACATGAAAAGATGTTCAACATCACTCATTATCAGAGAAATGCAAATCAAAACTACAATGAGGTACCACTTTACACCAGTCAGAATGGCTGCCATCCAAAAGTCTACAAGCAATAAATGCTGGAGAGGATGTGGAGAAAAGGGAACCCTCTTACACTGTTGGTGGGAATGCAAACTAGTACAACCACTATGGAAAACAGTGTGGAGGTTCCTTAAAAAGCTGCAAATAGACCTGCCATATGACCCAGCAATCCCACTGCTGGGCATATACACCGAGGAAACCAGAATTGAAAGAGCCACGTGTACCCCAATGTTCATCGCTGCATTGTTTACAATAGCCAGGACATGGAAGCAACCTAGATGCCCATCAACTGACGAATGGATAAGAAAGCTGTGGTACATATACACAATGGAATATTACTCAGCATTAAAAAAAAATTCATTTGAAGCAATTCTACTCAGATGGACGAAACTGGAGCCCATTATCCAGAGTGAAGTAAGCCAGAAGCAAAAACAATATAGTATATTAACGCATATATATGGAATTTAGAAAGAAGGTAACGAGAACCCAACATACGAGACAGCAAAAGGAACGCAGATGTATAGAATAGACT